>CM035406.1:230629603-230644603 GCA_020310875.1 Ceratopteris richardii | reverse complement strand
ACATGCTGCTGCAAAATCTCATAAAGTGAACGATGGAGCTGATGAGGTTACTTGGACCGACATTGCTATAGATAGGGCTGGATAGGAAGGTCTCGTTCTAGAATGATCTGAAGAGCAGCTGGGAGGTGAAAAATCGCACTCTGAAGAGTCTCAAAAAGGGGAAAAGGGAATAATTGTCCTACCCTCCAATTTTGGGTAATCAACCGGCGCGTGATCAGAGGACGTGAAGATTTGGCAAGGCTGTCTTGGCCTATTGAGGCCTATAAAAACAAGGGATTTTTGCTCATTTGGGTACACACAATTGGGGTACACTTTTGGAGTTACATTGACGTGGGTATACGTGCAGAAGTTCTCTCTTGCACTTTGTGGTTTCAAGCCTATTGTAGGAGCTACTCTGTAGTGTGGATATAGAGGGTAGGCTTCTCAGTGGAGGGCTATGAGCACTATAGTGTAAGAGAGTGCCGTGGATTTTCTTTCTTTTCTGTAAGTCAGTGTTGGTGTTATGCTCTATTCTCTTGAGCAAATCTTACCATTTGTATTGTTCTGGGTTAGACTGCATGTAATTGGCCCCTTTAGCTGATGAGAAGACTCTGTGCATTGAGGTTCTTTATTTCTGGGATGGCATGTTAGCCCCCTAAGTTTGCACTTTTGAGCATCACCCTGCCCAACCTTGTAATCATCTGATTCGAATCAAGCAGTGTACGGTCTTCCTTGGTCAGTTGTTGTCCATATTTTCTGAAGTATTTACCACACTGTGCAATCTTTATTATCTGCCTGCTCACAGAATGTTAAAGGGTATACTTCCGTAAAGAGAACCCCCCTTGAGTAGGCGACGTACTGGACGTGTTCCATCTTTATTTTCTACTTTTATTGGATACCCCAGTACCTCCTCTACAGCTACATCTAGTCTCTACGATGAGAATGAGCCTATTTCTTTTGATAAAGCACCTAATTCAGAAAATTGGATGGCTGCTATGCAATATGAATATGATGCTATAATGAAGAATGGTACATGGTCTTTATGTGACTTGCCTCCTGGCAAGAAGGCCATTGGCACTAAGTGGGTATACAATCTGAAGCGTAAACCTGATGGTATAGTTGACACATATAAGGCTAGGCTTGCTGCAAAGGGTTATGCGCAGGAAAGAGGCATTGATTTTGATGAGACCTTTGCACCTACATGCCGTATGACTATTGTTCGGAGCATTTGTGCACTTGCAGCCCATCATGGTTGGAATGTACATCAGTTGGACATTAAAAAAACACTTCTGAATGGTGACTTGCATGAAGAAGTGTATGTTTTTCAACCCCGTGGCTTTGTGTAGAAAGGGCATGAAAACTAGGTGTGCAGGTTAAAGAAGGAATTATATGGTTTAAAGCAAGCACCACGTGCTTGGTATGAGAAGATACATGCCTATCTGGTTGCACATGGTTTTGAGAACACTCCAACTCAAAGCACCTTATATGTTAAGCGTGCTAATGATGTGCTTCTGATCATTGTTGTCTATGTTGACGACATGCTGCTCACTGGTCCTATTGAGAAGTATATTGCTGATTTCAAGGCTGATTTGCATGCCTCATTTGAGATGTCTGATTTGGGGCATTTGCATCACTATTTGGGAATTGAGTTTATGCAAGTTGATGGTGGAATGGAATTGTGTCAAACGAGATATATTGACACATTATTGCAGCGTTTTGGCCTTGAAGACTATAAGCATATTGCCAATCATATGGAGACAGGTTTACGATTGAGTCTTCATGATGCTCAAGCTGCATTTGATGTTGTTCTCTATGAGCAGGCTCTTCCATGCTTGATTTACTTATGCATTACTTGGCCCGATATTCAGTTTTCTATCTCACAGATGAGCAGGTTTATGCATTGCCTAGGAGTCACGCATTGGAAGGTGGTTAAGCGCATCTTTTGCTACTTGAGTGGTACTCGGTTACTTGCGTTGTTTTATCCTAAGGGGGGATCATTACCGCTAGATTTGCATGCTTTTTCTAACTCAAACTGGGCTGGTTCCTATGACATTCGTGTGTCCACGAGTGGTTTTTGCTTCATGCTTGGTAGCTCATGTATATCTTGGTTGAGCAAGAAGCAGCCTAATATGGCCACTTCCAGTTGTGAGGCTGAGTATAGGGTAGCTTTCACAACGACTGTTGAGTGTGTGTGGCACAGACACCTTATGGCTGATTTGGGTGTTGGCCAGTCTTCTGCCACCACCATCTTCATTGACAGTCAGAGCGCATTCACAGTTGTGAGGAACCCTGTGTTCCATGCTCGCACTAAGCACATTGAGATGCATTATCACTATGTCAGGGAGAGGTTCTCTGCTGGGGAGATCAGCTTGGCATATGCGCCCACGCAGGAGAACATTACAGACCTTTTCACAAAGGCTCTGCTTAGGGATAAGTTTGAAGCTTTGGGCTTACTTGCTTTTGTGGAGTGATTTCCACATAGCTTGGCACTTCCTTATACATGAGTGCTAGCTCCTTGTTCACCGCATCACTCCCAGGGGGGATTTGTTGATATATTTAGGTAGTGATGTGTGTGAACACACTAGGACCGCCGGGGCACTTTTTTCCCTCTTTAGGAGTTTTTCTTCCCCTGGCTTGTATATATGCCTATTGCCGTAATGGGCTACTTATCTTTGTACATTCTCTAGTAATACATTCAGTATTGTGTGTTGTGCTCCAAGCTTCTTCATCTTCCTTGTGTTGTTCGCGTGCTTCTGCAGATGTCTTTTTCCAACAAGGAGACAACAGGAGATTATAAGAAATCAACTTTGCATCATTGAAAATAAGGGATAAAGAGCACATTAACAACCTCAAAGAAGCCTATAATATCATAATAAATTTACAATCAATTGGATCTATTTTTTCTTTCATGGCAAACACAAGTATTGATGGCTTTCTAAAAAATAATCCACTAGAGGGTAAGTTTGAATAACTTCATGAATATGGAGCTTGAGTTATGAAGTGAGCTATTTAAGATTATGTATGTATTAAAAATTTACCACTTAAGTTTAGGGTGCTAATTACTCCAATGTCCTCCACCATCACTGAAAAATTATAAGATTCTGGAGCTAATAATGGAAACTCTAAACCCTCCTATCAATAAGTTACTTATTCTTGGAGGATTTTGCATGCATCCTATGTAATAATTCACTATTAAATATTTTTATCTTTGCATGAAAATGGTGGCCTCCTTTATAATAACATGGTGTTCGCCTTCCCATAAAAAAATCATCACATCTCTCCTCTCCATACCCAAATTGATCTTCACCTTCACATTTTCATCACATAAACCTTCCAACACTTACTAGCTTGATACACTCTACATGTGCCATGACTAGACCCAATCCACCCCAATTGCGATGCCCTCCACATTTGAACCCAATGTGAAACGCTTTGTGGATTGTTGAGCCCATAAAACTCCGATTCCGCCAGCCGGAAAGTAAGCAGCGAACAGCAGCCATGATTATTAAGAACCAATGCTTTCCGGCGGAAGAAGAAGAACCAACCTCGAAACGACACTTATTTATCATGACCTGCAATCTGCTGGAATCATTTGCTATCGTTCTATTGGTTCCCAAACGGATACATAGAGTTGAATCAGTCATATCGGTCAAAGTCAACCAGAGTCAAAGTCAACCATAGTCAAAGTCAAATGTGTCAAAGTCAAATCATTCAAAGTCAACAAGTTCAAGGTCAAAGTCAACATGGGCAGATTCAAAGTGTCCAAAGTTCAGGTGTCAAAGTGCATAGGTAGTGCACAATTCACTGGTTCACGAAGGGTAAAATTACAGAAAGTTGGTTGTAGGTTGCAGAGGTATTTCTGTAATTTCTCTAAGGTTCAAAGTGTTTTTAAAGTGTTTTGGAAGGTTCAAGTGAACCCTCTCTTAGGTGCACATTTGAAGAATTAAAAGGAAAAATGTGAAGGTATGTGAAGCGGTAGGGTATTCATAAGTGAAAGTATGTCCCCGAGTTAAAATTTTTTGTTTTAGTCTAAAGTCACTATAGGACAAAACAAGGATTCGTTGGCTGCCCACTTTTGGAGACAATCTTGGGACATCAAAGTGAGCACCACGATACTCTAGCAGTTAGGAGCGTACGTGAATGGACACTCAAATGAAGGCAAGGATTATTCTTGAAGGACTAGATACTAATCAAGATGAATAATTAGTAGCATTCCGATCAAAGAATTGTGTAAGATGTGGATATCTAGTAGATATCATTGATTGGAGAAATCAATACAAGAATAAGCCCAAGGTTGGTTTTAAGACAAAGGAACTTAGTAATTCACAAGTTAGAGTTCTAGTCCTCGAGCTTAGGACCTTGGCTAACTAGCCCTCCTCCCACACACACATGGAATGGTCTCTGTAGACCAATGTCTGACACTCTCTCCTCCTTCTAAAGATCATTGTCCTCAATGATCAATGAGGGAAAGTACTTGCGAACGAGAGCTGTTGATTCCCAAGTAGAGTCAATAAGTGGTAATCCTCTCCAAGCTACCAGATACTCCTGGATGACACGATTCCTCAACCATTTCTGTCTCCTAGCTAGTATTCTGTCTCGGGAATGATCTGCTCTATCGGTTTCCTGCAAAGAAACAATACCCTCTATTAGATTATCGTCCCTAGAAATATACTTTCTTAGTTTATTGACATGAAACACTGGATGGACTTTGCAATTTGGAGCAAGCTCTAATTTGTATGCAACATCACTGAACTTCTTTACTATCTTCCAAGGTCCATAATACCTTGATGATAACTTACTGCACTTCCCTATGGAGAATGAAGTAGATCTAGCCGGTACCTGAAGGAAGACTCGGTTTGCTTCCTCAAAGGATCTAGGAGATCTTTTCCTATCAGCATACTCTTTGGATCTATCAGCAGCTTGCTGCATCTTGGCTTTAGCTATTTCAAGGTTTTCTTGGATATTCGCTAAGAACTCGGAAGAACTAGGACATTTCTTAGGCATTCCTTTGGTACTGGGAGGAGTAGGATTCATGCCATAGTTCATCTCAAAAAGACACATCCACGGATTAGTAATCACCTCCCCTCATGCTCAAACTTGATCACTTTACCTGGCTTCCATTTGGAACTAACTTTCATGTATACCTTGCATTGTTGTACAATCATTCCCTACAGGAGACAACCTTGCCTTGTCTAATAAATACAAACCATGGCCTGCTATATAACCTTGTCTCACTTCCTCCTAGGGACTTAGACTATAGCCTTGCTTGGTTTACTCTTTACAAACCTTGTCTTTCTGTATGTCTTGGCCACTCTTGAGTATCGGACCCACACACTTGCCTTGTTTGCTCTGAAGGCCTATTCACGAAATTTGGGAATTATTCAAGTCCCATTTATAATACCAAGTGATGGAATTAACTTATAATTTCTATGTTATATTCTTCTTACAAAGATCAATTCATGAATACATCTTCTTTTTGTTAAAATGTTTTAAGCTTTCAATAGATAAAAAATAATATTAGTTGATGAGCTTATTTAAAAAAACACCAAGGAGTATGAATAAACAAAGAAAAGCATTAGGATGGTTGGGCCTCTCGACTCTTGAGGCGGGGACGAGGGGTTCAACCCCCATCATCACATGTAAGGGACATGTTTAACATGGAAAGTTGTATCTTGTGGGATAAGGTGGGTCCCACGGATACTATGCCCTTCCTTATATAGTTGCAAATTCAAAGTTAAATCCTGGAGGAGTATGCCTCTACTGAACCTCCATTTAAAAAAAAAAGCAACCACATGAATTTAGATCTAATTTAACAATACTTAATAATATGCAATTTGACATACTAATAATTGTTCATTTAGGTGAATGATATGAAAATTATGTCAATACTATAGATTGTTTCATATAGTTTTATAATAAATCTATCATACTAACTTAGGGCTTTGAAAAACAATCGAATTCAGTAATTACTCAAATATATACAATTTAGGCTTTCAATAATTTTTCACTTGGTTGAACAGTCCCAAAAATATGTGGTGTTTAAAAACACCAATAAAATACATGATGTTCAAATATTTTAAAATCATTGATATCGTTTCTGAATATATTGTTCAAGTACATAATATGTTTCTCTATCACAAGGTTTCTGATTTACAATTGTATTACATGTATAAGAACGTCTGTTCTTTGAGCAAATCCATCCATAAAGCCACGGAATCATTGTTTTGGATAAAAAGTTTTCCAACTCCTCCGATGATTGCCTCCACAGCTTCGGTAGAATTACATAAGTGCCTTTCATATTCCAAATCACATGATATAATGTATCATCAAAAATAATGGTATTATTTCCATCCAAATCTGGAAAAATTTTCCAAATTGTGTCCAAGTTTTTATGATGCACAAACTTATATCCGATACGGATATCAGTTTTTTGGCATGCACTCTGACCTGCTATAATATGAAATCTTTGATGGTGTTTTGGAAAACATACTGCAAGTGTTCTTTGAGCTATCGACACTCTTTCTGTGGTCCAAATCCACACTTCAAAAAGATCCATACAAAAATCCAAGAAATATAATGCATCCTTGCGAATGTAATGCGCAATTCTTGTGTTCTCTTCAATAAAATTCATATGGTTTTGCAAAGATTCAAGTAATAGATCACCCCTTTCCTTGTCAATTGTCTTGAGCAAAATGCCATTCATTTCCAGTATCAATACCCTTCTTTCATCTCTTGGGAATGAAGAAAATCCTTGCTTTCTTGATGAAGATTCATATATGTGTGAAGACAAGCAAGACATCAATGCCAAGCTTGGGTTTTCTTTGTAGTTCATATGCAAATCAGCATTTTGTTCTGCAAAATAAAATTGAAGTTAATTAGATTTATATAAAAATCAATTGTTTTACATTCTATATTACTTCATAATCACAGTAACTAAAGATATGTTTAATTAAGCCATTATCATTTCTCTCAATATTTAAAACTTATAGTAAATTAACCCATGAATATAAAATCATGCATTCAAATCAATTTTCCTACATTTTCTTATGTATTATCAAACATAAGAAAATGTAGGAAAATTGATTTGAATGCATGATTTTATATTCATGGGGATTCCAATTTCCTTTTATAGTTTTTCTTATAATCAATATAATTAAAAGTAGACTAAGCCTAGAAAAAACTTCATATATGTGTGTGTGTGTATTTATTTGTGAAGAAAAACAATCTTTCATGAAAGAAGGAAACTAACATTAAAAAAATGGGTTATCATATGTGTGTGTGTGTGTGTGCACATATATATGCGTGTGTGTATATATATATATGTATGTATGTATGTGTATGTGTGTTTATTTGTGAAGAAAAACAATCTTTCATGAAACAAGGAAACTAACATTAAAAAAATGGGTTATCTTCAAACCAATCAAAAGATCTTGAGAAAATTTAATAATCCACCTTGCCGTCAACGTTTTTCTTTATCCTGCAAAAGAAAAATTTTATAAATATTTGTCTGTAGATATTAAAGAAAAACATAAATATTGTATGACGAATTTCTTTACCTATTAAATTAAGGTATGCCTTTTGTAACCTTTTTATGTATGCTTTTGCTGCAACTCCGCTTATGAAACGACTTTGTCGATAGCCCAATCTTGTAGCATACACTATTGCATGATTTTCTCTCATGCTTTTATTTTTGTAGCACATTTGTAACAGTTTTAGCTGCTCTTTATTTAAAAGTGGAACACCAAATGTTGAAGCTATTGTTGCTAGATCTCCCTTTTCGATATCCTTGCAATTCAATGGAACCTCTAGCTTTGTCGATGCTATTGTTGTATGTTCCTTTTCAATTTCGTTGCAAATCAATGGAACATCTACATTTTTCTCACTATTATTATGTACTTCATAGTCATCAAAAGAAGATACTCTCAAGTTATTTGAATGATCATTTGATTCACTCAAGATATCATGTTCTAACATAGAAGATGAATTCTCCATTGCAAGTTGAAACATAGGAAATATAAGATGTTCTTTGATGATATGTGGTTGTCGGATTCGATTGAGCAAAATATCATCTCTTTGGATGAAGCTCAAAATATAGGATAGAAGATCACTTGGTACTGAACGATCATGTCTTGCTTGATAAGGGGTAATGTCGCTGCAATTTTCTATTGGGATAGAACCTTTGAAGAAACTAGCATTAATGATAAGTTGATCTGGTTTATATATTTCTTCAATGTGATCCACATAATAATCTTCTTGGCTCCTCACCATAAGAAAAGAATATCTTTTGTCATCAATATTTGAATGATTTTTTACATAATCTTTCTCTGATATGTTCCATCTTATATCTTTTTTGAACAAAAGGGCATTTAGATCGAGAAGGAGAAAATTGTTGCTTATATGAAGATGATAGATATTATCTGCATATATCAAACAATGAGGTTTATTATACACAATAACTAAAAAGAGTGCTTTAAGATAACTTATTGATATATCTACAATAAATGAGTTATAATATGAATAAAATAATCATAATATTACACAATATACCTGGTAAAATCCAAAAAGGCCTAGCATGTCGTTTCTCCATAACATTAGATAGCTTATCTGATGTTTGAAAAGAGCTTTGCTCATGTAGAGTACTCATTTCATCCTCAAAGTGGCCAATAAGCTTTCCAATACCATCATCACTTATGAAATGTTTATTTTTGTTAACATCTATAATAAAAAGAAATCCAAAAGATGTATAATAATCAATACAATATGCAGACATATCAATACTTATTTTCTCAATTAATTTCTCTTTATGATAAAAATCTATCTATTAATTTCTCTATCTAAACACTTATAATTAATTTCACTGTGCATCTACGTCAAACAATAAGCTTTCGATTTTAAAAACTGCACAGTTCAATATTTGCATCTTAACCGTACATTTCAAAATTGTATTTAATCAAATGCATCATAATTTTAAAAACAATATGTTTCAGATTTTTTCAAACAAAGGAGTCATAAATCATGCATATCAATTTAAAAATTATAACATGTGAATTTATGCATCTAATTTTTAAATTACTCGAATAGACAAGAGATGTCGAACTTTAACTCACTTTACTCAACAAGGTAATATGTTCAAAATAAATATCTATTGTTCAAGAAATGCAATCATCACTAGCATATAAAGAAAAATATACTTTGAAAATTATGGTATTTATTACATTACATGGAATCAATATTTTCTCAACCTTCTTTTTTTCCTCATACATTTGAAGTACCTGCAGTATCTTCATCCATTGTAACAATATGTTCATCGGTTTCTGTATCATCCTGATTACTTTCTGATTCTTCTCCACTAGGTTGTACATCAATCTCAGCATCAACATTCTCGAACACATTTGTATTATCTGTATCTTGATTCCTGATATCTGTATCTTGATTACTGATATCACACCATTGATGCAAAGCAGGGTCATTCTCAAAAACTGAAGAGCAAATTGATTCTAATTGTTTTTCTTCAACATCTAAACATATACCAAAACATCTGCGTTTCTTAGATAAACTTCTTTGAAGAACAACTCCTCGACAATACAACTCTACAACATAGCTGTCTTCACGAGCAAAACTATTAATGAAATCATCAATGAAATTTTTTTCTATGAATCCATCCAGACCTTTATGAGCAAAAATATTTAGATTTGCTTGATCTATTCTATCAATCATCTGATAATTATCCTCTTTGCTAATGTACATAAGCACTATTGCAAAATCCATCTCTCCTTTGATGGAAGGATTACTACTCTGAGTGGCTCCAATTTTGAAAGTCATTTTTGTAGCTGTATGTTGAACTCCTTCTACAAGCATATGGACATAGAGGAAATCAATAAAAGATACTAGAACATATTCTGTCTCGGAGTTCATCGTGTTGAGTGCAAAAATCAATCTGGAAAAGAACGTTGCTGAAATGCATTCCCGACTATGTAAACTGTACAGTTCTGAATCAAACCTTAAGAAAACAATATTGAATGGAAGAACTTGCTCTGCACAACAACTTTCCACCTTGTTCAAATCGAAACCAAATCCATAGATTGACCATGGAATAACATTTGCTGTGGTCTTTATTCCCATTGCAACTCTATCAACAAAGTTATGGCGGCCTTTGGTAAAGGAGGAGACTTCTTTGCCCTGTTTAATGAGTCTTTCACAAATGTTTCACTGTAACTTTTAATTTTTTCATATTGTACATCTGTGATATTGTATTTCTCACAGAGCTTTTCCCAAGTCAAAACCTCTGTTGTTAAATCAATAAAAAATGCAATTATAGCATTTTTCAAGACACGATCTGTCTTTAATCTCCATGCCATTTCTTCCATGTCAACCATGTGCTTCAATGATTTTGCCTTTTTTAACAAAATTTTCTTCTCTAAAATTGCCTTTTGAAGTTCTAAAATTTCTTTATTGTCCAAACCTGCAATACATCTGAACAATGTCGGACCTAATATAACTGTCCCTGGTGCCTGCTTCAATTGACCACCTTTCATTGCTACCATCTTTGCGGATGTCGATATAACATCTTTTGTTGAATCTCTTTTGTTATTTGACACTTCACCCTTTGTATTAAGTAGTGCCCCTTGACTATACAAACGCATTATTGATATCCAATTTTTCCATTCCTCATCATTACATAAAAGAAGATGCAAATCACTCTTTATAAATCCTTTTTGTAAAGTTTGCTCTGTAGTCTCTACAAAATTCTGAAAAAAAACATATATTTTAAATAAATACAAGTTTTAAAAAATAATAATATATAGTAACTAAAACACAAAAAATACAAAGAATATAAACATACCTGCCATGATATAAATTCTCTTTTACTCTGATTAACACCTGGAGGAGGTTTGGATGGACATCCATTGGCTTTCCATTGAGATCTAGCTTGTAAAAGTTGATCCACAAATGGTTCCTTCTGTAATGACTTTGCCACCATCAAATTAGCCTCTTTAGATATCTCCCTTGAAATTTTTGGAGGACAATTTACTATAATTTTTGCTTTTCTATATCTAAATTGTTGTCGTAACTGTAATGTCACCATCGGAGAATTAACAGTTTGTAAAGTTTTCGCTGCGCTAATTGAATGTTGTCCAGATATTATCCAATACTCAACTTTATCAATATCATCATGAGATAAAGTTTTTAGAGGTATTCTCACACTTGGATCAATAGGCATAACAACTGCAAGAACTTCATTCTCTTTCGGAGCCAAGACAAAATCATTCATTAATGTACGCACCCAATCTCTGTTTAATTTCCGATATACATAATTCGATGGTGCTGGAAAACATCTTTTTACATCAACATTAAATACTGCATCAGAACCAAAAGCATAGTATTCTTGTTTTTGAAGTAGTAAATCCATCATTTTATTTTCTTGTGGCTGCACTACTGTATCCTCTGTTTCTTCACTCCTATTATCTAAATGTCGGATTGATACACCTTCATCGTTTTGTACAGACTTTGATGATGATCCTAAATCTTTATTTGAAGAACCTTTCAACTTTCGTTTCTTAGATCTCTCAAATACATCTGAGCTTCTCTTCAAAGATTTTGACTTTTGTGTTAATCTTTTGGCTTCTTTTATAATTTTCACTAATTCTTCTATTGATTCGATCGATTCGATCGATCCAATTGAACCTAATGATCGATCAGACTTTGAGATACTATCTTTCATATCATCCAAACACAAAGTCTCCCATGATAAGGAAAACTTATTCGCATTAATATTCTCACCATCTGGAAGCACTTTACAAGTAAAACATGGTGTGCCTTGTGCATTTACATCTTCTTTAACATGAACAATATTTCCCATATCACCATATGTAGATCCTGCATCTGTCATAAATAAATGTACATCTCCTTTGAAGTTTCCTTCATGATCATAAGTATCAGCAAACCATTTCATGTCTTCCTTGTGTGTCAAATCAAAAGATTTCTGAACCTTAATCCTATTTGAAGGAACCTTCATCCCACTTGTTTTTGATAAATTTTCCAATGAAAATACATTATCAATCACATTGCTTTGAAATTCATTTGTGTTTTCCATTGCTCCTGAAAGTAAAACAAAAAAACTTTTTTTTAATCACATCAACATAATAACAAACAATATGAATATATTAACATCAAATTTCTCGTTCATAGTCATCAAATTTATAATCAATACTATTCTCTCTAATTATCATACTTTATATTTACGAAGTTCGAGCCTCTTAAGTTCGTTCCCATTGTGTTTAAATTTGGAAATATATTTGAGTTAAAAATACTATTCGCTTAGTTGAAAAAGATAAGAGACTTGATTTTAAGCTTTGAGGCTCGAACTTAAGTTCGAGCATCTTTCTTCTTTTGCACATAAGACACAAAAATCCCAAACTTGACATGGCTGGAAAAGCTGAGGCTCATATCATGTGATCCAACAATCCTAAACTTGATATGGTTGGAAAAGCTTAGAGGCTCGAACTTAAGTTCGATCCTCTTTGTTCTTTTGCAATAAGACACAAGAAATCTAAACTTGATATGGTTGGAAAAGCTCCGAGGCTCGAACTTAAGTTCAAGCCTCTTTGTTCTTCTATTCATATCATGTGATCTAACAATCCTGAACTTGATATGGTTGGAAAAAGCTGAGAGGCTCAAACTCCTCTTTGTTCTTTTGCTCATATCATGTGACCCAACAATCCTATAACACACAACAATCATAAACTTGATATGCTTGGAAAAGCTAAGAGGCTCTAACTCTTCTTTGCTCTTTTGCTAATATCATGTGACCAAACAATCCTAAACTTGATATGGTTGGAAAAGCTCCGGGTTGGAAAAGCTCCGGGTTGGAAAAGCTCCGAGGCTCGAACTTAAGTTCGAGCCTCTTTGTTCTTTTGCTAATAAGACACAACAATCCTAAACTTGATATGGCTGGAAAAGCTAACGCTCATATCATGTGTCCAAACAAATCCTGAACTTGATATGGTTGGAAAAGCTCAGAGGCTCGAACTTAAGTTCGAGCCTCTCAGCTTTTCTAATCATATCAAGTTTAGGATTAATGTGTATTATGAGAAAGAGAACAAAGAGGCTCGAACTTAAGTTCGAGCCTCTAAGCTTTTCCAGCCATATCAAGTTCAGGATTGTTGGATCACATGATATGAGCCTTAGCCTTTCCATCCATACAAAGTTAAGTTCGATCCTCTCAGGTTTTCCAACCATATCAAGTTCAGGATTGTTGTGTGTTATGTGCAAAAGAACAAAGAGGCTCGAACTTAAGTTCGAGCCTCTTTGTTCTTTTGCTCATATCATGTGATCCAACAAGCCTACACTTGATATGGTTGGAAATGCTCAGAGGCTCGAACTTAAGTTCGAGCCTTTGTTCTTTTGCACATAAGACACAACAATCCTACACTTGACATGGCTTCAGAACTTAAGGCCTCTGAGCTTTTCCAATCATATCATGTGATCTAACAATCCTGAATTTGATATGGTTGGAAAAGCTCAGAGGCTCGAACTTAAGTTGGAGCCTCTTTGTTCTTTTGCACATAACACACAACAATCCTGAACTTGATATGGTTGGAAAAGCTGAGAGGCTCGAACTTAACTTGGTATGGCTGGAAAAGCTGAGGCTCATATCATGTGATCCAACAATTCTGAACTTGATATGGCTGGAAAAGCTTAGAGGCTCGAACTTAAGTTCGAGCCTCTTTGTTCTCTTGCTCATAATACACAACAATCCTAAACTTGATATGATTGGAAAAGCTGAGAGGCTCGAACTTAAGTTCTAGCCTCTTTGTTCTTTTGCTCATATCATGTGACCAAAGAATGATATGGTTGGAAAAGCCTACACTTGATATGGTTGGAAATGCTCAGAGGCTCGAACTTAAGTTCGAGCCTCTTTGTTCTTTTGCACATAAGACACACCACTCCTGAACTTGATATGGTTGGAAAAGTTGAGAGGCTCGAACTTAAGTTCGAGCCTCTGAGCATTTTCAACTATATCAAGTGTAGGATTGTTGGATCACATGATATGTGCAAAAGAACAAATAGGCTCGAACTTAAGTTCGAGCCTCTGAGCTTTTCCAACCATATCAAGTTCAGGATTGTTGTGTGTTATGTGCAAAAGAACAAGAGGCTCGAACTTAAGTTCGAGCCTCTCAGCTTTTCCAATCATATCAAGTTTAGGATTGTTGTGTCTTATGTGCAAAAGAACAAAGAGGCTCGAACTTAAGTCCGAGCCTCTTTACTCATATCATGTGACCAAAGAATGATATGCTTGGAAAAGCCTACACTTGATATGGTTGAAAATGCTCAGAGGCTCGAACTTAAGTTCGAGCCTCTTCGTTCTTTTGCACATAAGACACACCAATCCTGAACTTGATATGGTTGGAAAAGCTGAGAGGCTCGAACTTAAGTTCGAGCCTCTGAGCATTTCCAACTATATCAAGTGTAGGATTGTTGGATCACATGATATGAGCAAAAGAACAAAGAGGCTCGAACTTAAGTTCGAGCCTCTGAGCATTTCCAACCATATCAAGTTCACGATTGTTGTGTGTTATGTGCAAAAGAACAAAGAGGCTCGAACTTAAGTTCGAGCCTCTCAGCTTTTCCAATCATATCAAGTTCGAGCTTTTTTGTTCTTTTGCACATAAGACACAACAATCCTACACTTGACATGGCTTCAGAACCTAAGGCCTCTCAGCTTTTCCAACCATATCATGTGATCCAACAATCCTGAAACTTGATATGGTTGGAAAAGCTCAGAGGCTCGAACTTAAGTTGGAGCCTCTTTGTTCTTTTGCACATAACACACAACAATCCTGAACTTGATATGGTTGGAAAAGCTGAGAGGCTCGAACTTAAGTTCGAGCCTCTGAGCATTTTCAACTATATCAAGTGTAGGATTGTTGGATCGAGCCTCTTTGTTCTTTTGCACATAACACACAACATTCCTGAACTTGATATGGTTGGAAATGCTCAGAAGCTCGAACTTAAGTTCGA
>CM035406.1:230614603-230617103 GCA_020310875.1 Ceratopteris richardii | reverse complement strand
ACCTCAAGTCATCTAGTGATAGATTGAAGGACTCATTTTAAGCCCTTTCTTTGTGTTACGATAGGGTTCTTGAAGAGAAAATCTCACTAAATTGTAAACATTTGGAAGCCAAGCTTGTTGGTTCAAGGATATATTAGTTTGGGAGGGTTACAAACTTCAAGATCTAGACAATGATAAAGGAACTATCAATATTGACAGAGAAGAGTTAACTAAAGAACATGATATGACAATGGTTTGTTTATTAAATAATACTTAATTTTCTTTATATGCATGTAAAATAAAAATTCTAATATCTATTTTTTGTGAATCGAAATTGAAATTCTTGATGAGGACATTTTTCCTAAGTAGAGAAAAGGGATGGAGATTGGTAGTTGAATGAGGGACATCCAATCGATTTTGATGCATCGCCAATATTTTGAACATCCCACTTTTCCCATTTTTGTATAGAAACTTTATTGATATTCATGGATTATCTTCCCTTCCATTTAATATAAATAAGAATATGTTCTTAGATAAAGTAACGTCTTTTGGAATATTTAGTTATGCAACATGATTCCAAGCATCAAGCGTGGGTTAGTTTTGTGCTATTCTAGCTATGTTGTAGTAGCAAAAGATCTAAACATAAAAAACCAGGATCCGTAGGTATACAGGAGACATGCCTCAATCAAATATTCCCAAGAAACTCAAAGAAAATTGACGTATATATGTAAACACCCTCATTATTTATATTATACATTGAATTTGATGAAATGTGTATCTATGTCCCATTCCAGAATCTTTACTCGAATCCCATGTCCTGCTTTATGTTTCTTCAAGGGATATATCAAGTTCTTGGACTAAGTGGTAATAACTACATAAAGGGGATGAAATGTTTTGAAAGAAACATGGATCAAAAGGAAGCAACATGTGTATTTCCAACGTGATTGCTTGTCGAGAACTTCATTGATTAATGCATGTTCCTGTATTAAAGAGAAGTAATAAAATTTTAAGAAACTTGTGGGTTTTGATGCTTGCCTTTTGTTAAGAAGGGATATTTCCAATGTTAGGTGGAGATGGAATCATTGATTGATTGATGTTTTAAATGTTAATATTTTTTATTCAATTCATGTTATATTTATTTAGATTGAAGATAATCAAAGTCATTAGAGATGCACACTTGTGACTCGACCTAGGGGTCAAGAGAGAATTTCAAAGTTAGGGATCAGGTATTTTTAGAGATGTAATGTTCTATGTCTCCCATCCTATATGCTAGATGGAATAGAAGAGATTCCACCTATATGTAAAGGCAACAAGATTTTGTAAGAAAAGAATGGAGGAAGCTGAGCTTAATGGCAAAGAATCTTGTTGTGAATAAGCATGTACTAGTGATAGTGATAACAATCAGTGTCTTAGAAGTTGCACCGCACATGTTTTGGTTGATCACTATCTTAGAAGTTCCATGAGATAATTATTTGGTTAATTTACGAAATATGTGTAAACCACCTAGCTTATGACTTGTTATTTGGAAATTCATGTTTCTAGTGAGATTTTTGAGTTGCAATTTATGATGTCCCAAAAACACATGTTCAATGGGCTTGCAAATGGGTTTTGTCATGAAAAGGTAAAGGATATGATATGCTAGATCAAGGATTGTGCCCTATTAAAATGGACATTATGGTGGCGATCATTTTAAGATTCATGCCACCCAAATCTATCTTTCATGGGAGGCCACGAATTAGTTTAATAGACCTTATTGAGCACAGGAAAACATCCTAAGATGCTATGCAAGGAAACAATTCAAATGTGATTTGCATGCATTCAAGAAGATGCACCTCAACGAAGGGAGATGACATTGAGAATTCTCTTATTTAATTTGAGGGAAAATGGAGAGCACTCAATAGTGTTTGGGACGTTTTTTAGATCCTCAACTTAAAAAATCTGTAATGTTCTATGTCTCCCATGCTATATGCTAGATGGAATAGAAGAGATTCCACCTATATGTAGAGGCAACAAGTTCTTGTAAGAAAAGAATGGAGGAAGCTAAGCTTCATGGCAAAGAATCTTGTTGTGAATAAGCAGATAGTAGTGATAGTGATACCAATAGAAGTGCCACCACCCATGATGAATGCATGTTTCATGACCCTATAGACATAGGAACATTAATTTATGAGGTTAAAGAGAGAGAAACTTAGAGATTTGATACTCTACAAAATGAGGTCAAGAGAACCACTCGTTACCCACATTCTTGAACAAAGAATGGAGGGATCTACCGATTGCAACTTGAAAAAGGCAAAATGAATGGGATAACTCCTTTATATTCTAATTGAACCATTTTTTCTACTACAATTGCAATGAAAATGTCTAGCTTTCCACTCGTTACCCACATTCTTGAACAAAGAATGGAGGGATCTACCGATTGCAACTTGAAAAAGGCAAAATGAATGGGATAACTCCTTTATATTCTAATTGAATTAAAAATGTAATAATCATAGCAGTCAACAAGAGACCAAGACATAAGAAA
>CM035406.1:230601973-230604603 GCA_020310875.1 Ceratopteris richardii | reverse complement strand
TGTGTGTGTGTGTGTGTGTATGTGTATATGTGTACATATATATTCACAGCAGTACACACACCACACACAAAAAAACACACACACACATACACACACACACACACAACATACTATATGTGTGTATGTGTGTATGTATGTAGTGTGTGTGTATATACTTTATTTATGTATGTATACTGTGTGTGTACTGTGTCTATATATATATCTATATATCACTCTATATATATATATATATATATATATATATATATATATATATCATATATCTCATCTATCTATATACTCTCTCTGTGTGTGTGTGTGTGTGTGTGTGTGTTGTATTCTATGTCAAGCGTATATCTATATCTAGATAGATATATATATATATAATATATATATATATATATATACTATATATATATATATATATACTGTATATGTATATATATATAAGTACATAAGTATACAAGTATATATATACCAACGAGCATATATGTACAGCAGCTTTACATATATGCTGCTGTATATATATACTTGTATACCTATATACCTATATATATATACTTGTATACTTATATACCTATATATATATATATATATATATATATATAGGTATAGAAGTATACAAGTATATATATACAGCAGCATATTATATATATATTTATTATTATATATTTATCAACATATATCATGCATACATACATATGTCATACATACATATATACATACATGCATACATACATTCATACAAACATACAAACATTCAAAGATACATGCATACGCGTAGGATCGTGCACACAAACATAGACATACATGTATAAATACATACTCAAGCCTACATAAATGCATAAAGACTTAAATGGATGCATAAATACATACATACATGCATAGATATGTACATACATACATACAGAATTGCACACACATAGATGTATATCGATGCATAGGTACATACATGTATGCATGCATACATGCATGGATGGATGCACATTCCACGGAAAGTTGTACATATTTATCGAAGCTTATTGCTCTCTGTAAAGATTCATATGCAATGAACTGCAGATCATCACACATATAAGTCATGTGAATGTAAACATTGGTGAGTGGTAACAAAATATATATATGTTCACGTTCATCTCGAGAACATCCATAGGTGCATATGTATGATAGTCTTGCACTCCATTCCTCCTGACAGTTCTCTCTAAGCATTTATTCTCAAGATTTTAAGCTTGTGCATGTTAATCACTTAACAATTTTCACCCGACAGTCCAAATTGATAGAGCATGTGCGATGTATACTAATGAACATGTGCATATGTATGATAGAGCATGTATACTAACGAACAACCTACAGGAAAACAACAGCATTGTATGACATTGAGATGAAAAGCTAAAGCTCATAACAACGCTTACATGAGTAGAAAACATGAGAAACTTACTGTCTTACAGCCTCCGTATTCCTGAGTCCCGTCTTGCAAGCTCAGACCATCATAGGCAAAAAAACAGATGTAGTAAGCTGGAGCCCAGAAGTTCGCATAATCCAACATCCACAGTTTAGGTGCTATTTTCTGTTTGAGCTTGTTAGTACTGGCATGCACGTCACACAATCTCACAATGAAGTTGATGCAGGACCGCAACAATGAAGTTGATGCAGATGTATTATACATATATTATTATATATTTATCAACATATATCATGCATACATACATATGTCATACATACATATATACATACATGCATACATACATTCATACAAACATACAAACATTCAAAGATACATGCATACGCGTAGGATCGTGCACACAAACATAGACATACATGTATAAATACATACTCAAGCCTACATAAATGCATAAAGACTTAAATGGATGCATAAATACATACATACATGCATAGATATGTACATACATACATACAGAATTGCACACACATAGATGTATATCGATGCATAGGTACATACATGTATGCATGCATACATGCATGGATGGATGCACATTCCACGGACAGTTGTACATATTTATCGAAGCTTATTGCTCTCTGTATAGATTCATATGCAATGAACTGCAGATCATCACACATATAAGTCATGTGAATGTAAACATTGGTGAGTGGTAACAAAATATATATATGTTCACGTTCATCTCGAGAACATCCATAGGTGCATATGTATGATAGTCTTGCACTCCATTCCTCCTGACAGTTCTCTCTAAGCATTTATTCTCAAGATTTTAAGCTTGTGCATGTTAATCACTTAACAATTTTCACCCGACAGTCCAAATTGATAGAGCATGTGCGATGTATACTAATGAACATGTGCATATGTATGATAGAGCATGTATACTAACGAACAACCTACAGGAAAACAACAGCATTGTATGACATTGAGATGAAAAGCTAAAGCTCATAACAACGCTTACATGAGTAGAAAACATGAGAAACTTACTGTCTTACAGCCTCCGTATTCCTGAGTCCCGTCTTGCAAGCTCAGACCATCATAGGCAAAAAAAACAGATGTAGTAAGCTGGAGCCCAGAAGTTCGCATAATCCAACATCCACAGTTTAGGTGCTATTTTCTGTTTGAGCTTGTTAGTACTGGCATGCACGTCACACAATCTCACAATGAAGTTGATGCAGGACCGCAACAATGAAGTTGA
>CM035406.1:230586973-230591973 GCA_020310875.1 Ceratopteris richardii | reverse complement strand
CGAACTTAAGTTCGAGCCTCTGAGCTTTTACAACCATATCAAGTTTAGGTTTCTTGTGTCTTATGTGCAAAAGAACAAAGAATCAGCTTTTCCAACCATATCAAGTTCAGGATTGTTGGATTACATGATATGAAAAGAAGAACAAAGAGGCTCGAACTTAAGTTCGAGCCTCTGAGCTTTTACAGCCATATCAAGTTTAAGTTTCTTGTGTCTTATGTGCAAAAGAACAAAGAGGCTCGAACTTAAGTTCGAGCCTCTGAGCTTTTACAACCATATCAAGTTTAAGTTTCTTGTGTCTTATGTGCAAAAGAACAAAGAGGCTCGAACTTAAGTTCGAGCCTCTGAGCTTTTACACCCAAATCAAGTTTAGGATTGTTGGATCACATGATATAAACAGAATAACAAAGAGACTCGAACTTAAGTTCGAGCCTCTGAGCTTTTACAGCCATATCAAGTTTAGGTTTCTTGTGTCTTATGTGCAAAAGAACAAAGAGTCAGCTTTTCCAACCATATCAAGTTCAGGATTGTTGGATCACATGATATGAAAAGAAGAACAAAGAGGCTCGAACTTAAGTTCGAGCCTCTGAGCTTTTACAGCCATATCAAGTTTAGGTTTCTTGTGTCTTATGTGCAAAAGAACAAAGAGGCTCGAACTTAAGTTCGAGCCTCTGAGCTTTTACACTCAAATCAAGTTTAGGATTGTTGGATCACATGATATAAGCCTCAGCTTTTTCAGCCATGTCAAGTTTAGGATTGTTGTGTGTTAGGTGCAAAAGAACAAAGAGGCTCGTACTTAAGTTCATGTCTCTGAGCTTTTCCAGCCATATCAAGTTTAGGATTGTTGTGTCTTGTGTGCAAAAGATTAAGTTCGAGCCTTTGAGCTTAAGTTCGAGCCTTTGAGCTTAAGTTCGAGCCTCTTAGCTTTTCCAACCATATCAAGTCTAGGATTGTTGGATCACATGATATGAGCAAAAGAACAAAGAGCTTTTCCAACCATATCAAGTTTAGGATTCTTTGGTTACATGATATGAGCAAAAGGACAAAGAGGAGTTAGAGCCTTTGAGCTTTTCCAACCATATCAAGTTTAGAATTGTTGGATCACATGATATGAGCAAAATAACAAAGAGGCTCAAACTTAAGTTCGAGCCTCTCAGCTTTTCCAACCATATCAAGTTTAGGATTGTTGTGTCTTATGTGCAAAAGAACAAAGAGACTCGAACTTAAGTTCGGGCCTCTGAGCTTTTCCAACCATATCAAGTTCAGGATTTGTTGGATCACATGATATGAGCCTCAGCTTTTCCAGCCATATCAAGTTTAGGATTGTTGTGTGATGTGCAAAAGAATTAAGTTCGAGCCTCTGAGCTTTTCCAACTTAAGTTCGAGTTTCTTGCTTTTCTAACCATATCAAGTTTAGGGTTGTTTGGTTATATGATATGAGCAAAAGAACAAAGAAGTTCTGAGTTCGAGCCTCTTAGCTTTTCCAACCATATCAAGTTTAAGATTGTTGTGTCTTATGTGCAAAAGAATTAAGTTCGAGCCTCTGAGCTTTTCCAACTTAAGTTTGAGTCTCTGTGCTTTTCTAACCATATCAAGTTTAGGATTGTTTGATTATATGATATGAGCAAAAGAACAAAGAGGCTCTGAGTTAGAGCCTCTGAGCTTTTCCAAACATATCAAGTTTACAATTCTTGGGTCACGTGATATGAGCAAAAGAACAAAGAGGCTTGAACTTAAGTTCGAGCCTCTCAGCTTTTACAACCATATCAAGTTCAGGATCGTTGGATCACATGATATGAACAGAAGAACAAAGAGGCTCGAACTTAAGTTCGAGCCTCTGAGCTTTTCCAGCCATATCAAGTTTAGGTTTCTTGTGTCTTATATGCAAAAGAACAAAGAGCCTCTGAGCTTTTCCAACCATATCAAGTTTAGGATTGTTGGATCACATGATATAAGCCTCATCTTTTTCAGCCATGTCAAGTTTAGGATTGTTGTGTTAGGTGCAAAAGAACAAAGAGGCTCGAACTTAAGTTCATGTCTCTGAGCTTTTCCAGCCATATCAAGTTTAGGATTGTTGTGTCTTATGTGCAAAAGATTAAGTTTGAGCCTTTGAGCTTTTCCAACCATATCAAGTTTAGTATTGTTTGGTCACATGATATGAGGAAAAGAACAAAGAGGCTCGAATTTAAGTTCGAGCCTCTGAGCTTTTCCAGTCATATCAAGTTTGGGATTGTTGTGTGTTTGGGATTGTTGGAGTTAAGTTCAACACTCTCTTGGATCCAAAAGGACTTATAGATTCAAACTCAAGTTCGAGCCCGTGAGTTATATCAAGTTTAGGATTGTTGGCTCATATGATATGAGGCTCCAACTTAAGTTCGAGCCTCTCAAGTTTTCCGGCAAAAACAGGCTTCAACTTAAGTTCGAGCCTCTCAAGTTTTCTAGTAAAAACATTAATATTTTTAACTCAAATCTTCTTGCATCTACAAAAGCTAAGCCTCTTAATCATATGAGCTGAGTTATGAAGCTTAGACTTTTTCAGCTTTTCCAAAAGTTGTTGTAAGCAAAACAACAAAGACGAGTTCGAGCCTCTCAGCTTTTTCCAACCATATCAAGTTCAGGATTGTTGGATCACATGATATGAGTTAAAGAACAAAGAGGCCCAAACTTAAGTTCGAGCCTCTCAGCTTTTCCAACCATATCAAGTTTAGGATTGTTGTGTCTTATGTGCAAAAGAACAAAGAGGCTCGAACTTAAGTTCGAGCCATAATTTGAACTTTTCCAACCATATCAAGTTCAGGATTTGTTGGATCACCATGATATGAGCTTCAGCTTTTCCAGCCATATCAAGTTTAACATTGTTGTGTCTTATGTGCAAAAGAACAAAGAGGCTCGAACTTAAGTTCGAGCCTCTGAGATTTTCCAACCATATCAAGTTTAGGATTGTTGGATCACATGATATGAGCCTCAGCTTTTCCAACCATATCAAGTTTAGGATTGTTGTTGTCTTATGTGCAAAAGAACAAAGAGGATCGAACTTAAGTTCGAGCCTCTGAGCTTTTCCAACCATATCAAGTTTAGGATTGTTGGATCACATGATATGAGCAAAAGAACAAAGAGCTTTTCCAACCATATCAAGTTTAGGATTGTTTGGTCACATGATATGAGCAAAAGAACAAAGAGGAGTTAGAGCCTCTGAGCTTTTCCAACCATATCAAGTTTAGAATTGTTGGATCACATGATATGAGCAAAAGAACAAAGAGGCTTAAACTTAAGTTCGAGCCTCTCAGCTTTTCCAACCATATCAAGTTTAGGATTGTTGTGTCTTATGTGCAAAAGAACAAAGAGACTCGAACTTAAGTTCGGGCCTCTTAGCTTTTCCAACCATATCAAGTTCAGGATTTGTTGGATCACATGATATGAGCCTCAACTTTTCCAGCCATATCAAGTTTAGGATTGTTGTGTCTGATGTGCAAAAGAATTAAGTTCGAGCCTCTGAGCTTTTCCAACTTAAGTTCGAGTTTCTGTGCTTTTCTAACCATATCAAGTTTAGGATTGTTTGGTTATATGATATGAGCAAAAGAACAAAGAGGTTCTGAGTTCGAGCCTCTAAGCTTTTCCAACCATATCAAGTTTAGAATTGTTGGGTCACGTGATATAAGCGAAAGAACAAAGAAGCTTGAACTTAAGTTCGAGCCTCTCAGCTTTTACAACCATATCAAGTTCAGGATTGTTGGATCACATGATATGAACAGAAGAACAAAGAGGCTCGAACTTAAGTTCGAGCCTCTGAGCTTTTCCAGTCATATCAAGTTTATGTTTCTTGTGTCTTATGTGCAAAAGAGCAAAGAGGCTCGAACTTAAGTTCATGTCTCTGAGCTTTTCCAGCCATATCAAGTTTAGGATTGTTGTGTCTTATGTGCAAAAGATTAAGTTCGAGCCTTTGAGCTTTTCCAACCATATCAAGTTTATTATTGTTTGGTCACATGATATAAGGAAAAGAACAAAGAGGCTCTGAGCTTTTCCAGTCATATCAAGTTTGGGATTGTTGTGTGTTATGTGCAAAAGAACAAAGAGGAGTTTGAGCCTCTCAGCTTTTTCCAACCTTATCAAGTTCAGGATTGTTGGATCACATGATATGAACTTCAGAAAACTTGAGAAACCCAAACTTAAGTTTGTACAGACTCAAAGTTTCCTTGATTTTTGACTAGACTCAAAGTTAAGTCCAATTAGTGAATGTCTGTATATGCAAATATGGATTATTTTTTGTAGAAATGATGGTTGTATCTAGTTTTAATTCAATTGATTATTTTTACAATAATTATTGAAAGAATGATCAATTGAATAGCATTGTTAATTTCTCATTTATTCTTTACAGGCAAAATCAAGATGGCAACAAAGCAAACTATATCTAGTCAACTTGAAGAAAGAGACAAGTGGAAAGGAAAGAGAGTCATCTTGTTGGATCATGAAAAGCATGAAAGATATGCAACTGCTATTGTTTTATTGGTAAATCCATGGGATGCTATAAATTGCAAAGAGTTGGGAGAAAGTTGCCTAGGTGTTATTATGGATGAAACTGTGGATGCATCAACTTTGGATTCAACTTTGAAATTGGTCAGTTGGCCTATACTCCAAATCATTACAGAAGATGGTGAGCCTATGATACAAAAATTAAGCTTTAACTCACTGTATGACATTGAAGATGATCATTGCAATGGTATTGAGGATGTGGATCTTGAAGCTGGAGAGAATCCAAATTTTTGCTTTACGTCATCATACAACATCGATGATGATAATTGCAATGGTATTGAGGATGTAGATGTTGATAAGAATTATTCTCATGCAATTGATATTCAACATTGTTTTAATGATATACAAGTTGTTTCTCCTCTTCGAATGGAATCAGATCAACAAGAGGATTTTCATATGGAAAATAGTAACTGTGGATATTTTGAAGTGAACCAAAAAAAAAGAAGTTACATCCACAAGGTTAGAAAAAGTAC
>CM035406.1:230529473-230579473 GCA_020310875.1 Ceratopteris richardii | reverse complement strand
GTATACCTATCTGAAGCATTCATATTACTAGGCATGAATATCTCTTCTTACACAAAATATGTAGCATAAGTCCTTGTTTTAGGGTTAAATGTCTACGTATGTAGTACGTATTGATCTTCTCCTCCACCCCCCCCACCCCCAAAGAAAAAAAAAAAAGGGTTTCAGATTTCCTACGCACATGCCTAAAGCATTTTAGTTTTCCGTTAAAAATCTTAGAGTATAAACGCACACATAACATAAAGCATACATAAAATAGAGACATTATGGAAAAACTACCGAGGAGGCTAGAATTCGTAGGAGTTGACGAATACCATAGTGAGGAACAAACATGCTTCTACTCTAATCACAAGTTGCGTAGGGCTCTACCGCGTGATGTACTGTTACATCGTAACCACATGTGTTCAGTCCACTTGGGATGTTCTTGACATCTCACTCAAGAACCCTCACGAATGTCGGAATGTTCTGAATCGAATTAAAAATTTTATTTCCAGGAAGGCAAATGTCCAACCAGATGAAGAATAAAACAACACTGGAAACACATGTAGAAAGGACTGATTATTACGCGTCCACACGTAGCATTGTCCAAGTGACTTTTCAAAGAGATTTCTAGTTCGTATATCGGATGTATTATCTTTACTCGATCCTGAATCGAAAACAAAGTTCTATGTTTTCTATACATTTGTACATGAATATTATCTAATACAACGCAGCTTGTCTTAGGATTTAAGGATGCATTTATAGACATCATAATGCCACGATGTGCAGAACGTTTTGGCTGCATATCTACAATATCTATGTGAAAATTTCAGCTTATTGGACATGGATATGTCTACCTACGCAGCATTTTTATTCCCATCTCTATATTTTCACTATGTTAAACATTTATTTTATACTACTTAATTACGTATGTACTACCTACTGAATTGCTTGAAGCCATAAACGAATTGATGTTCACTTCATACCCTTCTCTCCCGAAACAAAAAAGTTTTAGATCTCTTATGAAAATGCATTACTCATGTGACTATTTTGTGAAGAAGTTCATAGTAGTCAAACGTATAAAATCACACGAAAGAAAAAGCAGTAATGGAAAGTATGATGGAAGCAGTAGAAAAAAGAAAAAACAATCCGAGGAAAGAATTGATTTTCAAGGAGGAATATTAAGCTGAAGAACACACATGTGTGTGATCTAGCTCGTACTATCACATCATAAATAAATTTGTCGAGCCACTTAGTCTTCTTTCTTAATTTCCAACAATATCTCACTGAAAAACCAACATGTCGAACGTCCAGTTGAGGACCATCACGAATATTATATTGAAAAATATAACTATTATTTCAAGAAAAGAACGCTTCCACCTGGACAAGATTATGTTCAATACTGAAAACCAGAATCAACACTAGTACTAAGAATAAAAATACATGTAGCAAGGGTTGCTTATTAAACGCCAACATGGGGACATTGTTAATTGCATTGTTGAAATAGAGATTTTAGTTCGTATATCCGATGTGTTAACTATATTCGAGCCTAGATTTCAAACTAAATCTTACGTTGTATACGCATTTTAGAAGATATGGTACTGTAATAAAATGCGGCTAGAATTAGGATGACAGCATGCGCTTGATAACAGTATAATGCTATATTTTGTGAAAAAGTAGATGGGTTATGTGGCCAGCAGTTCTCCTCTTTTATTTATTTTAGTGAGATCTATATATGCTTTGTGTATATACTGTACTTCAGAGATAATATGGTTTTTACTAAGAACTAAAACTAGTGTAATTTTCTCATCCGAAAACAACCTCTCAAAGTAGGTAATCAGCCCAAAAAGACTAAGGAGTCAGCCACTACACCAAGTGGAGCGCGTGCACAATTGGAGTAAATGACTGAATGGACTAATCCACCAAGAAAGTTAAAGTAAGCAACTTTTAGAGATATTTTTAAGTACTCTTCTTTTGTAGAGTTTTAATGTAGTCCACATGGATGAACCATCCAGTGGAGTTTTGATTTTGTCTATATCTTATGATTTTAATATAAGAATAATTTTTTTCCTTTCTATAAAAAAGACTTTTTGTATAAAGTTTTGCATCACGCTTCTCATCGTACGATTGGTTTCTAGAATAGGCACTAAAAATTTCAAGCATTTTAACTATTGCATACTGTTCTAGCGTACTTTGTATTCCTAAGTAGAAACAAATATTGTTTTTATATTTGATTCGGCATCCTTTCAAAAGTAGGACACACTATTTTCTAGCCAACGACCCACCACCTATGGATATTCCACATGTATCTTTATGTAGAGGAGGTACTGGGGTATCCGCTTTTATAGAAAACAAACGCTTCCAGTATGTCGCCTACTCAAGGGGGGTTCTCTTTAGGGAAGTATACCCTTTAACATTTCTACGAGCAGGTAGATAAAATGGATCGCATAGAGTAGTGAATGCTTCAGAAGATATGAACAATATATGACCAAGGAAGACCATACACTTTTTTTGATCCGAATCGGATGATTACAAAGTTGGGCAGAGAACTCAGAACAATACAAATGGTAGTATTTCTCAAGAGAATAGAGATTAATCAACGCCCGGACTTACAGAAAAAAAAAACAACCCCAAGCTACTTTCTTACATTATGGTGCTCATAGCCCTTCACTGTGAGGCCTATCCTCTGTATACACGACAGAGTAGCTCCCACAGTAGACTTGAAACCACCAAGTGCAAGAGAGGTCTTTTACACGTATACGCGGACCACTGTATCTCTAAAACTTGTACATGTACTCCTGGGCGTGTCGTCCCAGTAGTAGCCGTCGTCCCAAATGAGCACAATTCCTTTGATTTTATAGGCTCTAATAGGCCAAGAGAGCCTTGCTGAATCTTCACGTCCATTGATCACGCGCCGGTTAACCACCCAAAATTGGGGGGGTAGGTCAATTATTCCCTTGATTTGAATTGGATCCCCAAAGATAGGTAGTCGCCGTGAATGGTTGGCGGCCACTTTTACTCTCTACAATACACTTTTACTTTTACCAACTCACTTTTACCTCTTCATCCAATTCTGACAATCCAACGAAGCCGATTGGTTCATCTGCTTATCCAATCATGGTGTCCCTCCACTGCCTCACCTTGCAGCAATCTTCTAGAGATAACTGGCTCCATATTCCAGAGTCTTGCTCTTTTCAGGGTCAATATTTCATCAAACCAAATATTCCAAGGATTCCAAATTGCACTTTTCTATGTTAAAATTACGGAGCTCTGCATGTTCTCCAACAATTACTAAGAATTTAAATGACTTAGATTCAGCTTCTTTCTCTTCTTCGGGAGATCTCTGTGGTTTGGTCTGTTGAGCCTCCTCGGGCATATGTGTGGGTGTATGTGTGTGAAGTTGTGTGAGTGTGTGTGTGGAATTGTGTGTGAGTGGAAGTGCATGTGTGATTACGTGTGTGCGCTAAGCTTGTGTGTGTGCTTTATGTGAGTGATTATGTGTGTGAGGGTGTGTGCGAGGGTGAAAGTGAGGGGGAGTGCGAGGGGAAGTGTGTGGAGTGGGGGGGGGGATAGTGGTAAGGGGAGGGGGTGGCGGTGGTTAGTGGTGAGGGGAGGGGAGGGGGTGGAGGATAGTGGTGAGGGGGTGGCGGGGGTTAGTGGTGAGGCGAGGGGAGGGGGTTGGCGCATGGAGGGAGTGAGGTGGAGGGGGTTTGTGGTGAGGGGAGGGGAGGGGGGTGGCGGGGGTTAGTGGTGAGGCGAGGGGAGGGGGTTGGCGCATGGAGGGAGTGAGGTGGAGGGGGTTTGTGGTGAGGGGAGGGGAGGGGGGTGGCGGGGGTTAGTGGTGAGGCGAGGGGAGGGGGTTGGCGCATGGAGGGAGTGAGGTGGAGGGGTTTTGTGGTGAGGGGAGGGGAGGGAGGTGGCGGGGGTTAGTGGTGAGGGGAGGGGAGGGGGGTGGCGGGGGTTAGTGGTGAGGGGAGGGGAGGGAGGTGGTGGGGGTTAGTGGTGAGGCGAGGGGAGGGGGGTGGCGGGGGTTAGTGGTGAGGCGAGGGGAGGGGGTTGGCGCATGGAGGGAGTGAGGTGGAGGGGGTTTGTGGTGAGGGGAGGGGAGGGAGGTGGCGGGGGTTAGTGGTGAGGGGAGGGGAGGGGGGTGGCAGGGGTTAGTGGTGAGGGGAGGGGAGGGGGGTGGTGGGGGTTAGTGGTGAGGCGAGGGGAGGGGGGTGGCGGGGGTTAGCGGTGAGGCAAGGGGAGGGGGTTGGCGCATGGAGGGAGTGAGGTGGAGGGGGTTTGTGGTGAGGGGAGGGGAGGGAGGTGGCGGGGGTTAGTGGTGAGGGGAGGGGAGGGGGGTGGTGGGGGTTAGTGGTGAGGCGAGGGGAGGGGGTGGCGGGGGTTAGTGGTGAGGCGAGGGGAGGGGGTTGGCGCATGGAGGGAGTGAGGTGGAGGTGGTTTGTGGTGAGGGGAGGGGAGGGAGGTGGCGGGGGTTAGTGGTGAGGGGAGGGGAGGGGGGTGGCGGGGGTTAGTGGTGAGGGGAGGGGAGGGGGGTGGTGGGGGTTAGTGGTGAGGCGAGGGGAGGGGGGTGGCGGGGGTTAGTGGTGAGGCGAGGGGAGGGGGTTGGCGCATGGAGGGAGTGAGGTGGAGGGGGTTTGTGGTGAGGGGAGGGGAGGGGATGGCGGGGGTTAGTGGTGGTGCGAGGAGGAGGGAGGGAGAGAAAAAGGAAAGAAACCGAGAGGGGAAAAGAGAGAGGGAGAGTAGAAAAAGAGAGTGAGGGATGAGAGAGAAAGGGATAGAGTGAGAGACCGGAACAGGAAAGAGAAAGAGAGAGAGGGAAAAAGAGGGAGATAGAGAGAGGGGATAACAAAGCAGCTGAGGAAGTACTGAAATGCAATCAACATATGCCCAAAACATGAGCATATCCAAGAAATGGAACGGCCATTCCCCGAAGCTGCAACCCAAGCACCTGACAGCCCAAGGCATCTACTACAGACCCCCACATCAAGCTTTTGCACCGTCCCCGGTGCAATTTCTCCCTTATTGCTGAGATCTAGTTATTCTGTAATTACTAAAAAAACATGATATGTACAAGGGGTGTAATGCTTCCATTTTGACCTAGTTCAGATACTTCTTCACCCTGGAGATGTTAACCAGGGGAATCCTTTTACCCTCCAGATCTTCCAGATGCACAGCGCCATGTGGCAATACTTTGATTACCTTATAAGGTCCTACCCATTTGGGTGCCAATTTAGTTGAAATTGCTGGGACCTGATGCACTAAAACCATGGACCCTTCTTGAACTTCATTCGATCTCAGATACCTGTCATGCAGTCTTTTGCGCTCTTCTTGTGTTACCTGAAGTTTTTGCATTGCTCCTTCTCTATATTCTTCTAATGCCACCAATCTCTGAATGGGGGGTTCAATTCCAACGGTTTTGATTCCTATTTCCTTTCTGATAATGAACTCAAATGGTGCCAATGCCTCTTTTCCATAAACTAAACGAAATGGAGTTTCGCCTGTGGTTCCCCTCTTCATGGTTCTGAAAGCCCAAATTGCACCAATTAGTGCTAGTGGCCAAGAGCTTTGATGATCAAAAGATAATTTGCGAAGTAGTCCAATCAAAATCTTATTGGAACTCTCTGCTTGGCCATTTGCCCTTGGGTAATAGGCACAAGATTTTTTATGGAAGATTTTGTACCTGTCAAATATAAACTGGAGCAATTGATTTACAAAATGTGTGCCCCTATCACTAGTAATTTCCAGTGGACAACCAAATCTTGAGAAAATTCGTTTATACATAAATTTAGCTACTGTTAAAGCCGTGCAGTCCACAGTAGCTTTAGCCTCTATCCATTTAGTAGCATAGCATGTGGCCATCAAAATATACTTTTTACCTCCTGGTTGCCCAGTTGGGCTAATTGGCCCTATGAAATCAAGACCCCACCGTTCAAATGGGAGCCATCCTGTGGATATGACCAGTGGTTGGAAATTCAATCTGGTTGGCGCGGGAGCACACCGCTGGCAGATGTGGCATTCTTTGGCGAACTTGATTGCATCTTTGAAAATATGAGGCCACCATAAACCTTTGTGGATGATTCTATGAGCCAATTCTTCCCCCTTGAGATGTCCTTCACTGTGTGCAGCTTCTAGCAGAAGATTTACCTCCTCTGGATAGACACACCTTCTCAGTATATCATCTTGACAGTATTTATATAAATTTCCGTTTATAAGAGAATATGCTTTGGTTTTTAAGAGCAATCTTCTCTTTTCTACAGGTGTCAAGTGTTCAGGGATCTTTCCAGTAGTGAGAACATGAAGAATTTCATCATACCAACCAATTCGAACTGTTACTAGAAAAAGATTGCTATCCACCAATTCGTCATTAATACCTGTTGCCTTTTCGCTCATTGCCGTCCTGGACACTTGATCTGCCATGTAGTGCTCTTTTCCTGGCGTAATATGAATATCAAAATTAAATTCTTGAAATAGGAGTAACCATCGCCAAATCCTTCCAGCTACTCTCGGCTTGTTAATCAGGTACTTCAAAGGTTGATGATCAGTTATGACAATAAAATGCACACCTAAGAGGTAATGCCGGAATTTTTGAAGAGCGAACACGATAGCCAAACCTTCCCTTTCAGTAGTGCTGTAGTTCCTCTCTGCTTTGGTAAGCAATCTGCTAGCATAAACGATAGGTTGGTCTATCTTCTGTGATGATGGTTGAGCCAAGACTGCTCCAACTGCATGAAGACTGGCATCTGTATGTACATGGAACTCTAATGACCAATTAGGAACAGTTAAAAGAGGAGCAGTACATAGCCTCAATTTTAATTCGCAAAATGCTTTCTCAGCTTCAGGAGTCCATGAGAAAGGGACATTCTTACTTGTAAGCCTGGACAAAGGCTTAGCTATTTCTGAATACATTCTGATAAATCGTCTATGATATCCTGCATGGCCCAAGAAACTTTGCACTTCCTTTGGGCTTTGTGGAATTGGCATGGAAAGGATAGCAGTGATCTTTGCTGGATCAACCGTTATCCCTTCAACTGATACTATGTGGCCCAGGAGAGTACCTTTGGTGACCAAAAAATGACATTTAGCAGGATTCAACTTCAAACCTGTTTTGAGACACTGCTCAAAGATTTCCTTTAGATTATCCAAATGGTTATTGAAATCTTGAACTATTGCCCTCTTGTCTGTTCCTGAGAATACTGAAAAATCATCCATAAAAATGCGCAGAAATGAGGTTAACCATTTCCCTAGTATGAGATACATAGTCCTATTGAAGGATGCTGGTGCATTCTTCAAGCCAAAGGCCATACGGGTATAAACATATGTGCCCCATGGTGTAACAAAAGCCGTCTTGTCTCTATCTTCAGGATGAATGGCTATCTGATTGTAGCCACTGAATCCATCAAGAAAACTATATAAAGAGTGTCCGGCTACTTCTTCAAGCACCTGCTCTGTGAATGGTTGAGGAAAGCCATCTTGAATAGTTACCTTATTCAAGGCACGAAAATCAACACATACTCTTATTTTGCCGTTTTTCTTTGGTACAATGACCATGGAAGAAAGCCACCGTGAGTGTTCTACCGGAACAATAATACCTGCCTCTTCCAATTTTGTGATTTGTAGCTTTACTGCCTCTGCATACTTTGGATTAAGTCGGTAAGGCCTACTTCTTGCATGTGAAGCTCCTTCTACTAAGGGTATTCGGTGTAATCCAAGCTCCTCAGGTATCCTGTTAAGTCTTTATAGGACCATGCAAAGACACTTTTATAGGTAAAAAGTGGGGAAGTTACCTTCTGCAATAAAGGCGGATAGTGCCATAACCAAGCAGCCAAGTGAACCATCTGAGGATTCTTTTCATCTCCAAGATTTACTTCTTGAACAAACTTTTCAGAATTGGACTCACTTGAAAGTTCATCTCCACTGTATGCAGGAGTAGAGTTCAATTTATGATCCACAATTTGTTCCTTGATCCATCCTAAGGGTATATTTGAGAATGGAAGTTCTTGAAGGTCGCAATTATCTTCCCCAGATGCAGGCACAACTTTGTCTCTTTCTGGTCCTGCAAGCATAAAATCATCTGATTCCTCATGTTTACCTGCCTTTTCCCTACATACCTTCTTAGTGGCGCTAAGTGTTGAATTTTGATTATCTGATTCAATTGGAGATTTCTGTCCTTCCGGAGGTGCCTGCAAAAAATAAGCTTGACTTCCTTGCTTACTCTTTTCTATTTCGTTCATGTGAAGAACATCAGTTTTTCCCTCTTCCCGTCCTCCTTGTGTTGCTTCTGCAAAATCTTCATTTGCCTCACATATCTCCACTATGCAGCATTCTGCACTTCCCATCATCCAACTTAATAGGGCATCATCTGCTGAAGGCATTACCTGAGTTTCCATTGCATATCCAGTAGCCTTGTTGATGTCTGATCCTTCTTCCAAATGTATCTGTAATTGATTGTTAGTACATGTGGAAATCCATAACTTGTTCTTTCCCCAATCCTGTAGAGCCTTTGCTTGCCTTAGCCAAGGCCTTCCCAGGAGTAGAGGGTATGAGGTCTCCTGAGGCAGGGCAATAACAACAAAGTCTAAAACAAAATGACAACCCTGCACTATCATAAGTACCTTTTCAACAATGCCCACTGGTGCAACCCGACGTTGATCTGCTAAGGTGACTGTGAAGGGTGCTGCCTTTGTGGGATTGAGCCTTAGTTTCTTCATAGTGAAATCAGGCATCAAATTGATGCCGGAACCTCCATCTATAATAACACCTGCTAGAGCTTCATCCTTGATTAAAACGGATAATCTTGAGCTCTGATAATCAGCCAAGGGTGCAGGAGGAAAGTCCACCATAAAACCATCTATGCTAGGAGGTGGGCACAAGCATGCAGAATGTATAATCTTCAGCAGATCACTTCTTACTTTAGGATCTATCTTTATGAGTTGATACAGGCTAATCTTATGATGAATACCTTTCAAAATTTCTTCAATGTCCACTTCTGGCTTGCCTTTAGAAGTACTCGTTGGTTGATCTTTTAGCAAAGTAGTTGCCCTCTCATAAGCTTCTTCCATTTCTTCTTGGTCCTTCCATCCCACCCTCTTTTCTACAACTCTATCTTTGAGTCCTTGTTGTTCCTCCTTTTGGGCTACTGCCGCTTGCCTGGCTCTGGTCATCATTGGCATGGATGAAGATGAAACAACATAAGATTGAGCTGTCATACCTTCTACAGGTGGGGAGACTGCAATCATGTGAATAGGAGCCGGACGACCTCTTGGGCAATCTCTCGTGTAGTGATCTTTAGCATCTGGAGAGTGCTGACAAGGGGGTGCATCCTCTGGAAGAGAACACCTGTTCTGCATATGGCCATACTCCCCACAACGGTAACACATTAGAGGCCTATTGTATCTAGGCCGAGTTGGCCAAGTCTCTTCTCTATTAGGTGCATTAGCAGTGCTAGCATAATATGAATCTACACCTTGATGGTTACCTCGCTGTTGTGTCCCCTTAAGGTAGTAGCAGTCTCTTGCCTCATGACCCTCTTTGCCACAGAGCTGACAACTGACTCTGTTAGGACAATTTACATTGGAATGTCCATTGTTATTACATATTGTACACCAAACCTGTCTTCGTATGTCCTGGGTAGTCCGCAAGTCTTCAAGCTCATGCCTAAGTTGAGACACTTCATCCACATTATGAGTTGAGAGTGGCGGTATGACCTTCTCTTCTTGGCGACTTTGCTGCATCCTTAAGGCTTCCAACTCCTTCCTGAGTTGCCCGATCGGATCCAAATCGGATGCATAATTCGGTTGAGACTCTACTTCAAAATGTATTCTAGCCTCCTCAATGCGTGATGCAGTTGCAACAAAATCATCAAGTGTTGCATCCAGTCTGAGGGATTCCCGAAGCTTTTGTTGAGATGACTTAGGCAGAGCCTTCTCAATCCATTTTTTGACTAAAAAATCACCTGGAGCATGAGGCAAGCGAGAAAAAAGTGCTTTAGTTCTTGTGTGTAATTAATGGAAGGATTCACCTGCTCGTAATTTTAGGTTCTCTAGCTGATCTAGAGCTCGTTCTGAGGAGTCGCTTGGTCGAAATGTCCGCGAGAATGCCGCTTTTAGTGCCTCCCACGTAGTGAAGTGCCCATCAGCATACTGGCTATACCATTTGTCCGCAAGGCCTTCCAATGTAGATGGAAAGAGCACCAACATTGCATCCTCCCGGTTCTGCAATCCTCTTCCACGACACAATGAGACGAATCTCCTCACGTGGTCATCTGCATCTTCATAAGCCAATCCTTTAAATGTAGGAAACTTGATGTTCAACCTAGAGAGTAAATGGGAAAGATCCTCCATTGGTGCCGGCGCTTCTTCTGAAGTATCAGAGGAAAAATCTAAGGTTCTCCTATGCTTCTCTTTTGATAATGGTGTTACTCCCAAATCAATGGATAGATTCAAGGATGGTGGAGGAGAGGTAGGCTCACTGGTTGTGGTTATTTCTAACTTGTTGAGACGCTTCCGTTCACGATGAGACTCCTTGTCCGCCCGCGTATGGGTCATGTACCTACTCGCAAATACAATAGGGCGACGAGCCTCTCACAGAAATGCAAAGGTCCCACCGGGCGTGCCAAACTGTAGAGGAGGTACTGGGGTATCCGCTTTTATAGAAAACAAACGCTTCCAGTACGTCGCCTACTCAAGGGGGGTTCTCTTTAGGGAAGTATACCCTTTAACATTTCTGCGAGCAGGTAGATAAAATGGATCGCACAGAGTAGTGAATGCTTCAGAAGATATGAACAATATATGACCAAGGAAGACCATACACTTTTTTTGATCCGAATCGGATGATTACAAAGTTGGGCAGAGAACTCAGAACAATACAAATGGTAGTATTTCTCAAGAGAATAGAGATTAATCAACGCCCGGACTTATAGAAAAAAAAAACAACCCCAAGCTACTTTCTTACATTATGGTGCTCATAGCCCTTCACTGTGAAGCCTATCCTCTGTATACACGACAGAGTAGCTCCCACAGTAGACTTGAAACCACCAAGTGCAAGAGAGGTCTTTTACACGTATACGCGGACCACTGTATCTCTAAAACTTGTACATGTACTCCTGGGCGTGTCGTCCCAGTAGTAGCCGTCGTCCCAAATGAGCACAATTCCTTTGATTTTATAGGCTCTAATAGGCCAAGAGAGCCTTGCTGAATCTTCACGTCCATTGATCACGCGCCGGTTAACCACCCAAAATTGGGGGGGTAGGTCAATTATTCCCTTGATTTGAATTGGATCCCCAAAGATAGGTAGTCGCCGTGAATGGTTGGCGGCCACTTTTACTCTCTACAATACACTTTTACTTTTACCAACTCACTTTTACCTCTTCATCCAATTCTGACAATCCAACGAAGCCGATTGGTTCATCTGCTTATCCAATCATGGTGTCCCTCTACTGCCTCACCTTGCAGCAATCTTCTAGAGATAACTGGCTCCATATTCCAGAGTCTTGCTCTTTTCAGGGTCAATATTTCGTCAAACCAAATATTCCAAGGATTCCAAATTGCACTTTTCTATGTTAAAATTACGGAGCTCTGCATGTTCTCCAACAATTACTAAGAATTTAAATGACTTAGATTGAGGTCTGTTGAGCCTCCTCGGGCATATGTGTGGGTGTATGTGTGTGAAGTTGTGTGAGTGTGTGTGTGGAATTGTGTGTGAGTGGAAGTGCATGTGTGATTACGTGTGTGCGCTAAGCTTGTGTGTGTGCTTTATGTGAGTGATTATGTGTGTGAGGGTGTGTGCGAGGGTGAAAGTGAGGGGGAGTGCGAGGGGAAGTGTGTGGAGTGGGGGGGGGATAGTGGTAAGGGGAGGTGGTGGCGGGGGTTAGTGATGAGGGGAGGGGAGGGGGTGGAGGATAGTGGTGAGGGGGTGGCGGGGGTTAGTGGTGAGGCGAGGGGAGGGGGTTGGCGCATGGAGGGAGTGAGGTGGAGGGGGTTTGTGGTGAGGGGAGGGGAGGGGGTGGCGGGGGTTAGTGGTGAGGCGAGGGGAGGGGGTTGGCGCATGGAGGGAGTGAGGTGGAGGGGGTTTGTGGTGAGGGGAGGGGAGGGGGGTGGCGGGGGTTAGTGGTGAGGCGAGGGGAGGTGGTTGGCGCATGGAGGGAGTGAGGTGGAGGGGGTTTGTGGTGAGGGGAGGGGAGGGAGGTGGCGGGGGTTAGTGGTGAGGGGAGGGGAGGGGGGTGGCGGGGGTTAGTGGTGAGGGGAGGGGAGGGAGGTGGTGGGGGTTAGTGGTGAGGCGAGGGGAGGGGGGTGGCGGGGGTTAGTGGTGAGGCGAGGGGAGGGGGTTGGCGCATGGAGGGAGTGAGGTGGAGGGGGTTTGTGGTGAGGGGAGGGGAGGGAGGTGGCGGGGGTTAGTGGTGAGGGGAGGGGAGGGGGGTGGCGGGGGTTAGTTGTGAGGGGAGGGGAGGGGGGTGGTGGGGGTTAGTGGTGAGGCGAGGGGAGGGGGGTGGCGGGGGTTAGTGGTGAGGCGAGGGGAGGGGGTTGGCGCATGGAGGGAGTGAGGTGGAGGGGGTTTGTGGTGAGGGGAGGGGAGGGAGGTGGCGGGGGTTACTGGTGAGGGGAGGGGAGGGGGGTGGTGGGGGTTAGTGGTGAGGCGAGGGGAGGGGGTGGCGGGGGTTAGTGGTGAGGCGAGGGGAGGGGGTTGGCGCATGGAGGGAGTGAGATGGAGGGGGTTTGTGGTGAGGGGAGGGGAGGGAGGTGGCGGGGGTTAGTGGTGAGGGGAGGGGAGGGGGGTGGCGGGGGTTAGTGGTGAGGGGAGGGGAGGGGGGTGGTGGGGGTTAGTGGTGAGGCGAGGGGAGGGGGCTGGCGGGGGTTAGTGGTGAGGCGAGGGGAGGGGGTTGGCGCATGGAGGGAGTGAGGTGGAGGGGGTTTGTGGTGAGGGGAGGGGAGGGGATGGCGGGGGTTAGTGGTGGTGCGAGGAGGAGGGAGGGAGAGAAAAAGGAAAGAGACCGAGAGGGGAAAAGAGAGAGGGAGAGTAGAAAAAGAGAGTGAGGGATGAGAGAGAAAGGGATAGAGTGAGAGACCAGAAGAGGAAAGAGAAAGAGAGAGAGGGAAAAAGAGGGAGATAGAGAGAGGGGATAACAAAGCAGCTGAGGAAGTACTGAAATGCAATCAACATATGCCCAAAACATGAGCATATCCAAGAAATGGAACAGCCATTCCCCGGAGCTGCAACCCAAGCACCTGACAGCCCAAGGCATCTACTACACTTTATCCGCAAAAAAAGTTTTCCTAGCTCAATTATTATTGACATTCATGAGGTTAATGGATAAATGGTTAAGCGAGCTTGATTGAGATCCCTTCATGAAATTGGAAACATTTTAAGCCAATCTTGTTGATATGATTAAAACATATAACGCAATACAAATATACTCTATATAGAATAGTGTCTGTTAAAGCTAACGAGTAGAAAGAATTTGAGAAAACTCGTGAAAAACAAAAAAGGAATAGGTGATGGCGCTTCTGAAAACCCTAATGAATTATTATTTAAGAACACTTTGAACCTTAGAGAAATTACAAAAAAACGTCTATAACCTACAACCAACTTTCTGCAATTTTATCCTTCGTGAACTAGTAAATTGTGCACTACTTGTGCACTTTGACCCCTAAACTTTGAACACTTTGGCTCTACCCATGTTGACTTTGACCTTGACCTTGTTGACTTTGACGGATTTGACTTTGACACATTTGACTTTGATAATGGTTGACTTTGACTCCAGTTGACTTTGACCAATATGACTTTTATGGGCTCAACAATCCACAAAGCGTTTCACATTGGGTTCAAATGTCGAGGGCATCGCAATTGGGGTGGATTGGGTCCAATCACATTACACGTAGAGTGTATCAAGCTAGTAAGTGTTGGAAGGCTTATGTGATGAAAATGTGAAGGTGAAGATCAAGTTGGATATGGAGAGGAGAGATTTGATGATTTTATTATGGGAAGGGGAACACCATTTTATTATAAAGGAGGCCACCGATTTAGTGCAAAGATAAAAATATTTAATAGTGAATTATTACACAGGATGCATGCAATCCTCCAAGAATAAGTAACTTATTGATAGGAGGGTTTAGAGTTTCGATTATTACCTCCGAAATCTTATAATTTTTCAGTTGTCGCAGAGGACATTGGAGTAATTAGCACTCTAAACTTGAGTGGTAAATCACTAATACATACATAATCGTAAATAGCTCGCTTCGTACCTCAAGCTCCATATGGGTCAAGTTATTCAAACTTACCCTCTAGTGGATTATTTTTTAGAAAGCCATCAATACTTGTGTTTGCCATGAAATCAAAAATAGATCCAATTGATTGTAAATTTATTATGGATATTATAGGCTTTTTTGAGGTTGTTAATGTGCTTCTTATCCTTTATTTTCAATGATGCATAGTTGATTTCTTATAATCTCTTGTTGTGTCCTCATATCCCTTTGATATTATAACCATAAGCACAACATGAGTAAATGAAATAACATTTACGTATGTTTAAGGAGCTTTGGTATGCTCCATCTCTATCATAGGGAATTTCATCCCCCATTAGTTTTGAAAAACCCTCTAATAGTAATATTGCGACTAGGGGCTATATCATCATGACTTGAATCCTTTTAATAGATAGTATTTAAATTGAATTTGGCCATACTCTACATACATATAGTACATTAGAGAGCAAGTAAAGAGTGATTTAGTGTTTTCATTGTTTTAACTTTTGTGTAAAATTATGCAAGCATAGTAAGATTCTAGTCAAATCTATACTATTGAGTCCATTTTAAGCATGGACAATCTTTGGCCTCATGGATTCCCCTTCCACAAAATTGGTAGATATGTTCGTTAAGAATCATGCATAGTTTTTCCTATTTAACTACATGAAGTACATAAATTATTAGCTTTTACCTCTTTTTCTTCATTTAACTCTTCAATTTGTTTCTAAGTTTGTGCCGATTCTTGAAGATCAATATTTTCACGCGAAAAATTTCCTTCATACAGGATTTTTGAAGATATAAATCCTCAAACTTTCTTCTAATGTGATAAAAAATTTCTTCTTTTTATTTATAACAAGCTTCAAGAAAAACTTTATTCTAACCTCCTTCATCCTAATTTCCATTAAATCAAAGTCTTAAAAGGATGGTTTTGGATGCAATAGCTCATGAAACTATGATTATGTAATTGTAAAGGGTTTTGGAAGGTTCAAGTGAACCCTCTCTTAGCTGCACATTTGAAGAATTAAAAGGAAAAGTGTGAAGGTATGTGAAGCGGTAGTGTATGCAGAAGTGAAAGTATGTCCCCAAGTTAAAATTTTTTGTTTTAGTCTAAAGTCACTATAGGACAAAACAAGGAGTCGTTGGCTGATCACTTTTGGAGACGACCTTGGGACATCAAAGTAGCCTTAATGATTTTGGACTCGTTTCTATAAAAGGTAGAGATTCTCTAGATCATTGATGTGGTTGAAAAAAGTACGAAGTTTAAGGGAGCTAAAATACATATTAATAGGTTTATGATCCAAGAGCATCAAGGATAAATCCATATATCTAACACAAGGCCCAGCCTCTATTCTATAACTGCTTGTCTCTACCTTTTAGATCAAAGAAACCATCGATAAATTCAAACGCTTTAAATCTCCTAGTTTTCATGGGATTCCTTATGATATATTTTTGGAAATCAAGAACTTATTGACCCCATACCTTCTGTTGATGTTGATTGAAGCTGCTAGGAAAGGTGCTCTCTCATCTGATATACACATTACTGTCATTTAACTTATTCACAAAAAAGGTGCTAAGGAGGACTTAGACAACTAGAGACCCATTACTTGCCTCAACTCTATGTACAAAACATTTTCTTCCACTTTTGTTAGAAGACTTAGCCCCCTTATGGATAAAATTTTGATGCCCATGCAAAAGTCCTTTATAAAAGTGAGGTACATTTCAAATGCCATTATTTCTATCTAGGAAGGTCTTGACTATGCTAATGAAAGAAGCGTTGATAAGTACTTCTTCAAAGTAGATTCTCATAAGGCTTATGATAGAATAGAGTGGGATTTCTTTTTGGAATCCCTCAATGATATTGGGCTTGGGAAAAACATTCATAAAATATGCCCTTTTTGGCAATGCCTGTTCTAGAATTTCCATGAATGGTCAACTCTCCCTCCCTTTAGAATTTGTAGATCCATCAGGCAAGGTTGTTCTTTTGCTCCCCTTTTATTTGTCATATCCAGTGATGCTCTTGGGTGGTTGGTAGAACATGAAATGACTAATAGTATCAAAGGCATACCCATCCCTAACTCTAACAAGGGTACCTGACTATATTGGTAGAAAAGGTTGTGTTATATTGCAGGTTGAGGTAATTTTCAGGCCTTTCGGTATTCCCATGGGATTACATGTATCAATTCAACAAATATGGGAATGGATATTTGACGAATTGAGAAAAAATCATTATTCAACTGGTATAATGTCTACTCTTGTCTCTCTGATGGAACATTTATTCTCAAACACTATATACTCCCTTGTTTGGTCTATTATTTTTCCTATTGGATGCAATCGAAAAGAAAACTTAACAAGCTGATAGCTCTTGCTTGATGTTTCTTATGGGGTGGAAATGAGCACGCCTTTAAAGTCCCTAAGGTTGCCTGGCACATCTCTTATCTTCCCAAAAAAGAGGGAGGTCTTGGTATTATCAACCCATCAATGATGATACATCATTGAGCTGAAAAACGTGTCCCCTTCCTGTCTGCAGGTGATTTTGGACCTCTAGAATATTGTGAAGGAAAAGATGATGGAGTGCGTGACTGCTAACCTCTCTCAGGAAGATGTTGCCAAGGACATGTAGAGTAAATTCAAACAAAACATAGGATCCATCTTTAGCATTGTTGACAAACTCAATTCCAGATGGAAGTGCAATTGCTCTACCTACCAGTGGAGATATATATTAAGTTCCATATGGGCCTTCCCCTACAACATCAAACATTCCTACTTGGAATGGCGTATTCTTCACAATGAGCTATGGACTAGCACGAGGGCTAGGAAGATTAATTCTTGTAATGGTGATTGTTCAATGTGTAGCAAGGAAGAGGATTTGCCCCACTTATTTGTTAATTGATGGCATGTAAAGATTTTATGGAAATTATTGGAACTTATCTTGAAGTTCAAGAATCTGCCTCAACTAGGGATCAATGAGATCATTTTGGGATGTTGCAACAAGCTGGACCCAGTGCTATAGAATATCTCGAGAGTTCTTATCCTATGGCACGTTTGGCTAAGCAGGAATCAGATGCAATTTGAAAGTGGCAAGAAAAATTATTTGAATCCCCTTAGGAGAGATTTGTTAGCCTCTGGTCACAAGAGCCTCCTAGATATTAATAGAATCTTAGAGAATTTCATGTTAGTTTTTAGAAATAATCCTCCAAATAAAAGGAGAGATCTCCTCTTGTATTTGTACTCTTGAGATATATTTTTTATGGCTTTTTGTATTAAAGATATGTGACTTTGTTGTGGTGGCTGGGTGCACCTTTTTTGCTCCCCCCCCCCCCCCCCCCCCCCGCCTTTTTGGCTATGTGGGATCATCCTTGTATACATTGTACTTTTTCCATTCATTAAATATCCCTTTCCTGCTATCTTGGTGATAGTAGTGGAAGTCGTGAGCGATCACAAAAGCAACCTTGTACTTTTTCCATTAGTTTAATCTCCCTTTCTTATTGTTTCAAAAAACTTGTATCATATTCGACTCAATATCTACGATGCGAATGTCATGAGGTATAACTGTACATGCATGCGAGTTTGGGACGATTTGATATGTGAACGACAAATCGTGAACCTCTTTCAAAGCCTTCAATATTTTACTGTGGTTCAGCTCAAAAATTATTTTACTGTGATTTTTTCAGTTCGAAAATTATTTTAATAACTGCCGAATGATCGAGCTTCCACGAAATAGCTACAGCAAAATTATGTACGAGAAATGTTCAACAAAACTGTAAACGCCAAATTTTGACACGCTCAATTTCGTTTTGCTAAAAGCAGTTATGTCTCGTGCGGAAGGATTTTTGGATAACTATCGCCAACGCACGTGTAGAGGACAGGGAAGTTGCAATTTCAGTAAACAAAGTTAAATTGCATGTTAGAAGTCTAACACGTACGTCACATTTTCGTTTATAAAGAAGTTCCTCAATTTTCTACGTTGCTTTCCATTGAACAGTTCGTTTCCAGGATACTAAAACAGAGCGTTGTACAGACATGCCGGTGACTTGAGCTTGTATGATAGCGCTGGAAAGACACTCGGCGCAGTGCAAACCAAATTATTCGTCAAATGGAAGGTCACGTCCCGCTCTTCTTACACAAAATATCTAGGATAAGTCATTGTTTTAGGGCTAAATGTCTACGTATGTAAAGTACGTATTGATCTTCTCTCCCCCACCCGAAAAAAAGGGTTTCAGATTTCCTACGCACATGCCTAAAGCATTTTACTTTTCCGTTAACAATGTTGAGAGTATGCAAAAGGATAAACGCACAGATAACATAAAGCATTCATAAAACAACACTGGAAACACATGTAGAAAGGACTGATTATTACGCGTCCACATGTAGCATTGTCCAAGTGACTTGTCAAGGAGACATTCTAGTTCTTTTATCGGATGTATTATCTTTACACGATCCTCAATCGAAAACGAAGTTCTATTCATTTGTAGATGAATATTATCTAATACAATGCAGCTTGTCTTAGGATTTAAGGATGCATTTATAGACATCATAATGCCACGATGTGCAGAACTTTTTGGCTGCATATCTACAATCCCTATGTGAAAATTTCACCTTATTGGACATGGATATCTCTACCTACGCAAGATTTCTATTCCCATTTCTATATTTTCAATATGTCAAAATATTGATTTTATGTTACATAATTACGTATGTACTATCTACTGAATTGCTTGAAGCTATAAACGAATTGATGTTTATTTCATACCCTTCTCTCCCGAAACAAAAAGAGTTTTAGATCTCTTATGAAAATGCATAACTCATGTGACTATTTTGTTAAGAAGCTCATAGTAGACAAACGTACAAAATCACACGAAAGAAAAAGCAGTAATGAAATACATAGATTATCGGAAAGTATGCAGTAGAATAAAGAAAATACAATCGGAGGAAAGAATTGATTTTCAAGGAGGAATATGAAACTGGACACACATGTGTGTGATCTAGCTCGTACTATCACATCATAAATAAATTTGTCGAGCCACTTATTCTTCTTTCTTACTTCCCACAATATCTCACAGAAGAACCAACATGTCGAACGTCCACTTGGGCACCATCACGAATATTATATTGAAAAATACAAAGATTATTTCAAGAAAAGAATTCTTCCACCTGGATAAGATTATGTTCAATACTGAATACCAGAAACAACACTAGTACTAGGACTGAAAATACATGTAGAAAGGGTTGCTTATTACACGCCAACATGGGGCATTGTTAATGGCATTGTCCAAATAGAGATTTTAGTTCGTATATCTGATGTATTATATATATTCCAGCCTAGATTTCAAACTAAATCTTTCGTTGTATACGCATTTTACAAGATATGGCACTATAATAAAATGCGGTTAGAATTAGGATAACAAGTATATGGGTTATGGGGCCAGCAGTTCTCCTCTTTTATTTACTTTAGTGAGATCTATATATGGTTTATGTATATACTGTACTTCAGAGATAATATACTTTTTATTAAGAACCAAAACTAGTGTAATTTTCTCATCCAAAAACAACCTCTCAATCATGGAATAATCTCAAAGTAGGTAAACAATTGGCCCAAAAAGACTAAGGAGTCAACCACTACACCAACTGCAGCGCGTGCACTATTGGAGTAAATCACTAAATGGACTAATCCACCAATAAAGTAAGCAACTTTTAGATATATTTGTAGGTACTCTTCTTTTGTAGAGTTTTAATATAGTCCACATGGATTAACCATCCAGTGCAGTTTTTCTTTTATAAAGGAAGTTCGGCATTAGCCTACTCTCCCGGACTTGAATTAAATAAAGAAAAGTACAAGAGAAGGGGACTAGTGCCCACGGGACCCCCCAAATCCCACAAAGCGGGGGAAGCTTTAACACAACTTAGATGGCATTACAGAGAAGGTTAATTACCCTCTCATCACCCTCATGTGGGGCCCACTTGGGTTTAAGCTTGTTATTGATCAAAAGGAGTACTTGATGATGCCTGAAGGGGGGGGGGGGGGGGGGGGGGCGGGGGGGGATTTCTTACAGTTAACAATCCTTTTGCCAAGGAGGAACAACCATTTCTCAATTGACCACTCTTTGGGGGAGTCACCGAAGTTGAAAGCACATCTTTCCCACCAGATTTTCCATAGGACCTCCCCTTTGATGGCATTCCAGAGAGTCACGGAGCAGCCAATTGCCTCTCCTAGTAGGGCTTGCTACCAATTGAGATGTTTATGAAGTCTAATTTTCTTTCCAATCGTCTGCCAGAGTCTGTTGGAGTTGGGGCAGGTAAAAAAGATGTGTGAAACATCTTCGATAGACTGGTAGCAGCGTTTGCACGAGGGAGGAATCCCACAAAATTTGCTAGCCTTAAGGTTGGTCTAGATTCCATGATGAAGAATTTGCCACAAGAGGACAGACTGTTTGATTTCTATGACGGGGTGCCAAATAGCCATGAACTTCATGTCCCACCGAAGCCGCGTCCATGACAGGCACCACTTCTTGTTGAGGTTAACCTGATAGTCAATCCTTTCTTTATTGTTCGGGATTTTTGATTGGCTATTCCCATTGTATCATTTGAGACCAAGCGAGCTCGATGTGTGGTGTCCCATGAGAAAAGGAACTTTTTGTTGGTCCCATGCGAGACATCTGCTTTGCAAAGTGTTCCATTCTTCGTACGAAATGTTGATGCAAGGGTCAAATCCTCGAAGTTGATCCAGCAATTGGTGTCCACATGTAGCATTGTCCAAGTGACTTTTCAAAGAGACATTCGCTTTTGTATATCGGATGTATTATCTTTACTCGATCGTAAATCGAAAACGAAGTTGTATGTTTTCTATACATTTGTACATGAATATTATCTAATACAATCCAGCTTGTCTTAGGATTTAAGGATGCATTTATAGACATCATAATGCCACAATGTGCAGAACGTTTTGGCTGCATATCTACAATCCCTATCTGAAAACTTCAGCTTATTGGACATGGATATGTCTAGCTACGCAGCATTTTTATTCCCATTTCTATATTTTCACTATGTTAAACATTTATTTTATGTTACTTAATTACTTATGTACTATCTACTGAATTGCTTGAAGCCATAAACGAATTGATGTTCACTTCATACCTTTCTCTCTCGAAACAGAAAAGTTTTAGATCTCTTATGAAAATGCATAACTCATGTGACTATTTTGTTAAGAAGCTCATAGTAGACAAACGTTTAAAACCACACCAAACAAAAAGCAGTAATGATATATATGGATTATGGGAAAGTATGAGGGAAGCAGTAGAGAAAAGAAAATACAATCCGAGGAAAGAATTGATTTTCAAGGAGGAATATGAAGCTGAAGAACACACATGTGTGTGATCTAGCTCGTACTATCACATCATAAATAAATTTGTCGAGCCGCTTAGTCTTCTTTCTTAATTTCCAACAATATCTCACAGAAAAACCAACGTGTCGAACGTCCAGTTGCAGACCATCACGAATATTATATTGAAAAATATAACTCTTATTTCAAGGAAAGAACGCTTCCAGCTGGACAAGATTATGTTCAATACTGAAAACCAGAGTCAACACTAGTACTAGGAATAAAAATACATGTAGAAAGGGTAGCTTATTAAACGCCAACATGGGGGCATTGTTACTGGCATTGTTCAAATAGAGATTTTAGTTCGTATATCCGATGTATTAACTATATTCCCGCCTAGATTTCAAACTAAATCTTTGGTTGTAAACGCATTTTAGAAGATATGGTACTATAATAAAATGCGGTTAGAATTAGGATGACAGTATGCGCTTGATAACAGTATAATGCTATATTTTGTGAAAAAGTAGATGGGTTATCTGGCCAGCAGTTCTCCTCTTTTATTTACTTTAGTGAGATCTATATATGCTTTGTGTATATACTGTACTTCAGAGATAATATGGTTTTTACTAAGAACTAAAACTAGCGTAATTTTCTCATCCAAAAACAACCTCTCAATCATGGAATAATCTCAAAGGAGGTAATCAATTGGCCCAAAAAGACTAAGGAGTCAACCACTACACCAAGTGGAGCGCGTGCACTATTGGAGTAAATGACTAAACGGAGTAATCCACCAAGAAAGTACTCTTCTTTTGTAGAGTTTTAATGTAGTCCACATGGATGAACCATCCAGTGGAGTTTCGAGTTTATCTATATCTTACGATTTTAATCTAAGAATAATTTTTTCTATGAAAAAGACTTTTTGTATGAATTTTTGCATCACGCTTCCCAAGAAAAATTCTTTGATTCCTCTTACGAGAGCTTTGTTAACCTCTGGTCATAAGAGCCCTTGGCTATTAATTGAACTTAGAGAATGTCACGTTACTTCTTAGAAACAATCCTCCAAATAAATAGAGAGATATCCTCTTGTATTTGTACTCTAGAGATCGATTTTTTGATGGTTTTTTGTATTAAAGATATGTGACTTTGTTGTGGTGGGTGGGTGCACCTTTTTTGCTCCCCCCAACCCCCCCCCCCCCCCCCCCCTTTCTGGCTATGTGGGATCATCCTTGTATACATTGTACATTTTCCATTAATTAAATATCCCTTTCCCGCTATCTCGATGATAGTAGTGGAAGTCGTGAGCGATCACAAAAGCAACCTTGTACTTTTTCCATTAGTTTAATCTCCCTTTCTTATTAAAACTTGTATCATATTCGACTCAATATCTACGATACGAATGTCATGAGGTATAACTGTACATGCATGCCAGTTTGGGAAGATTTGACATGTGAACGACAAATCGTGAACCTCTTTCAAAGCCTTCAATATTTTACTGTGGTTTAGCTCAAAAATTATTTGATTCTTTCAGTTCGAAAATTATTTTAATAACTGCCGAATGATTGAACTTCTACGAAAAAGCAAAAGAGAAATTCTTAACTGCAGCAAAATTATGTACGAGGAATCTTCAACAAAACTGTAAACGCCAAATTTTGACACGCGCAATTTCGTCTTGCTAAAAGTAGTTGTCTCGTGCGGAAGGATTTCTGGATAACTATCGCCAACGCACGTGTAGAGGACAAGGAAGTTGCGATTTCAGTAAATAAAGTTAAATTGCATGTTAGAAGTCTAACACGTACGTCACATTTTCGTTTATAAAGAAGTTCGTCAAATTTTCTACGTTGCTTTCCATTGAACAGTTCGTTTCCAGGATACTAGAACAGAGCGTTGTACAGACATCCCGGTGACTTGAGCTTTTATGATAGCGCTGGAAAGACACTCGGCGCAGTGCACACCAAATAATTCGTCAAATGGAAAGTCACGTCCCGCTCTTCTTACACAAAATATCTAGCATAAGTCATTGTTTTAGGGCTAAATGTCTACGTATGTAGTACGTATTGATCTTCTCTCCCCCACCCGAAAAAATAGCTTTCAGATTTCCTACGCACATGCCTAAAGCATTTTACTTTTCCGTTAACAATGTTAAGAGTATGCAAAAGGATAAACGCACACATAACATAAAGCATTCATAAAATAGAGACATTATGGAAAAACTACCGAGGAAGCTAGAACTAAAAAGTTAATATAGCTCAAGCGAAGTATTCGTAGGAATTGACAAATACCATAGTGAGGAACAAACATGCTTATACTCTAATCATAAGTTGCGTAGGGCTCTACCGCGTGATGTACTGTTACATCGTAACCACATGTGTTCAGTCCACTTGGGCTTCTTTTCTTACTTACCGACGACATCTCACCGAAGAACCCTCACGAATGTCGGAGTGTTCTGATTCGAATTAAAAAGTTTATTTGCAGGAAGGAAAATGTCCAACCAAAATCAAGAATAAAACAACACTGGAAACACATGTACAAAGGACAATCGTTTCTTTAATGTTCGGGATTTTTGATAGGCCATTCCCATTGCGCCAGTTGAGACCAAGCGAGCTCGACGTGTCGTGTCCCATGAGAAGACGAACTTTGTGTCGGTCGCATGCGAGACATCTGCTTTGCAAAGTGTTCCATTCTTCGTACGAAATGTTGATGCAAGGGTCAATATCCTCGAAGTTGATCCAGCAGTTGGTGTCCACATGTAGCATTGTCCAAGTGACTTTTCAAAGAGACATTCGCGTTTGTATATCGGATGTATTATCTCTACTCGATCCGAAATCGAAAACGAAGTTCTATGTTTTCTATACATTTGTACATGAATATTATCTAATACAATGCAGCTTGTCTTAGGATTTAAGGATGCATTTATAGACATCATAATGCCACAATGTGCAGAACTTTTTGGCTGCATATCTACAATCCCTATCTGAAAAATTCAGCTTATTGGACATGGATATGTCTACCTACGCAGCATTTTTATTTCCAGTTCTATATTTTCACTATGTTAAACATTTATTTTATGTTACTTAATTACGTATGTACTATCTACTGAATTGCTTGAAGCCATAAAAGAATTGATGTTCACTTCATACCCTTCTCTCCCGAAATAGAAAAGTTTTAGATCTCTTATGAAAATGCATAACTCATGTGACTATGTTGTTAAGAAGCTCTAGTACACAGACGTTTAAAACCACACCAAACAAAAAGCAGTATTGATATATATGGATTATGGGAAAGTATGATGGAAGCAGTAGAAAAAAGAAAATACAATCCGAGGAAAGAATTGATTTTCAAGGAGGAATATGAAGCTGAAGAACACACATGTGTGTGATCTAGCTCGTACTATCACATCATAAATAAATTTGTCGAGCCACTTAGTCTTCTTTCTTTATTTCCAACAATATCTCACTGAAAAACCAACATGTCGAACGTCCAGTTGAGGACCATCACGAATATTATATGGAAAAATATAACTATTATTTAAAGAAAAGAACGCTTCCACCTGGACAAGATTATGTTCAATACTGAAAACCAGAATCAACACTAGTACTAGGAATGAAAATACATGTAGCAAGGGTTGCTTATTAAACGCCAACATGGGGGCATTGTTAATGGCATTGTTCAAATAGAGATTTTAGTTCGTATATCCGATGTATTAACTATATTCCAGCCTAGATTTCAAACTAAATGTTTCGTTGTATACGCATTTTAGAAGATATGGTACTGTAATAAAATGCGGCTAGAATTAGGATGACAGCATGCGCTTGATAACAGTATAATGCTATATTTTGTGAAAAAGTAGATGGGTTATGTGGCCAGCAGTTCTCCTCTTTTATTTACTTCAGTGAGATCTATATATGCTTTGTGTATATACTGTACTCCAGAGATAATATGGCTTTTACTAAGAACTAAAACTAGTGTAATTTTCTCATCCAAAAACAACCTCACAATCATGGAATAATCTCAAAGTAGGTAATCAATTGGCCCAAAAAGACTAAGGAGTCAACAACTACACCAAGTGGAGTGCGTGCACTATTGGAGTAAATGACTAAATGGAGTATTCCACCAAGAAAGTTAAAGTAACCAACTTTTACAGATATTTGTAAGTACTCTTCTTTTGTAGAGTTTTAATGTAGTCCACATGGATGAACCATCCAGTGGAAGTTTGAGTTTGTCTATATCTTACGATTTTAATATAAGAATAAGTTTTTTTACTTTCTATAAAAAAGACTTTTTGTATAAATTTTTATTCCTAAGTAGAAACAAATATTGTTTTTATATTTGATTCGGCATCCTTTCAAAATAAGTAGGACACACTATTTTCTAGTCAAGGACCCACCACCTATGGATATCCCACATTTATCTCCATCCGCAAAAAAAATTTTCCTAGCTCAATTCTTATTGAAACTCATGAGGTTCATGGATAAATGGTTAAGCGAGCTTGATTGAGATCCCTTTATGAAATTGGAAACATTTTAAGCCAATTTTGTTGATATGCTTAAAACATATAACGCAGTACATAATTACTCTATAGAGAATGGTGTCTGTTAAAGCTAACGAGTAGTAAGAATTTGAGAAAACTCGTGAAAAACAAAAGGGAATAGGTGATGCCGCTTTTGAAAACCCAAATGAATTATTATTTAAGAACTAGGTAAAAAAGTCCCTATCTACAATTACATAATCATAGCTGCATGAGCTATTGCATCCAAAACCATCCTTTTAAGACTTTGATTTAATGGAAATTAGGATGAAGGAGGTTAGAATAAAGTTTCTCTTGAAGCTTTTTATAAATAAAAAGAAGACATTTTTTATCACATTAGAAGAAATTTTGAAGCTTTCTATCTTCAAAAATCCCGTATGAAGGAATTTTTTTGCAAAAAAATAGTGATCTTCAAGAATCGGCACAAACTTTGAAACAAATTGAAGAGTTAAAGGAAGAAAAAAAGGTAAAAGCTAATGATTTATGTACTTCATGTAGGTAAATAGGAAATACTATGCATAATTCTTAACAAACATATCTACCAATTTTGTGGAAGGGGAATCCATGAGGCCAAAGATGTCCATGCTTAAAATGAACTCAATAGTATAGATTGGACTAGAATCTTACTATGCTTGCATAATTTTACACAAAAGTTAAAACAATAAAAGCACGAAATCACTCTTTACTTGCTCTCTAATGTACTATATGTATGTAGAGTTTGGCCAAATTCAATTTAAATGCTATCTATTAAAAGGATTCAAGTCATGATGATATAGCCCCTAGTTGCAATATTACTATTAGAGGGTTTTTTAACAATGATGGGGGATGAAATTCCCTATGATAGAGATAGAGCCTACCAAAGCTCCTTAAACATACGTAAATGTTATTTCATTTAGTCATGTTGTGCTTATGGTTACAATATCAAAGGAATATGAGGAGTGTTGATATATTTAGGTAGTGATGTGTGGGAACACACTAGGACCACCGGGGCACTTTTTTCCCTCTTTAGGAGGTTTTTTTGCCCCGGCTTGTATATACGCCTATTGCCCTAATCGGCTACTTATCTTTGTACATTCTCTAGTAATATATTCAGTATTGTGTGTTGTGCTCCAAGCTTCTTCATCTTCCTTGTGTTGTTCGCATGCTTCTGCAGACGTCTATCTCCAACAATTGGTATCAGAGCAAGTCGTCGCTTCATCTAGGGCGCTGTCGACACTCCTGCGTTTCTAGTCTAAGAATCGTACGAATTTTGGTGAGCATACTCAGGGTGTTTTCCAGATCAAAACAACTTTGCTTTGTGGTGCCGAAATCGCGATCTGAGCTCATTTCGACCTCCGAACGCTTTATCGCAGTGCTTGTGCAGGCTTATTTGTCTTTTTGTGCCAAAGGTATATACGTGTTTCTGTTCGCCAGTATAAGCGTCTCGAAGTCTGGCACATGTTTAGCAGAACTGATCTAGGCAGTTCCGTTCAACTTTTTGAGATACAATCAATTTTCTACATCAAGGTATTTTAGTCACCGGCCATGGCTGAAAGGAGTGATGTATTCGGTATGTTGGGTGTTGAGGATAAGTTGGATGGTACCAACTTCCCATTATGGGTTTATATGATGCGACATGTATTAGTTGCAAAAGGATTGTGGAACATTGTGTAGGGTGTTGAAAGACGTCCTGTTACACCTGTAACAATAGGTAGTGCGAATACAGGTGTTGGAGCTAATGAAGATGGTGTCGAAGATGATATTGTGCAGATTCTTGTTTGTGTTGTTGTTTCTGCTGCACCTACTGCAGAGCAGATTTGTTGGGATGGCAGAGATGCCCAGGCACATGCATTGATAGCTTTGTCTGTCAAACGTGCCATTACTCCTCATATTCGCTCTTGCAGAACAACTAAGGATGCTTGGGATACACTTACCACATTGTGCCAAGCTAGGAATGAGGCTTGTGTTGCTTACCTCCGAAAACAGTTGGAGAGTGAGCACATGAATGAAGGTGATTCTATGGAGAGTTTCCTAACAAAGATCAAAGACTTGAAGGAACAATTAATTTTTGCTGATGAGGTTATACCAGATATCTCACTTGTGCAAACCATTCTAAATGGTCTTCCTGATTCATATCAGAGTTTTGCTTCTACTCTTCGGTTGATGATGAAAGGCAATCCAAATCCCTTGTCATTTGAGGAGTTAGTCTCTGTTCTATTGCAAGAAGATCAGTTTAGGCAGAACAGGTCCATTATGGGTGTTGCAGATCAAGCTTTCTTGGCTAGTCACAAGGGCAAAGGAAAATGGAGTTCTTCTACTAGTAAGTAGAAATCTGAAAATGCTGCACGAAGAACCAAGACAAAGATGAGAAAAAAATCAGAAAAGTAGAAATTCTTTTGTAAGTACTGTAAAGGGAATGATCATATCATAAAGAATTGTTAAAAACTAGCTGCAAAAGAGGCAAAGAAGAAAGAGGTTGGAATGGTTGTGGCAGAGGCCTCTACACCAAAAATAGAGTCTGCAAATCTTGTGCAGGAAGAAGAATGGGCGGGCGACCAAACATATTACCCAGCAGCATAGTTTCTTCTCTTCACTCGAGCCTGCTCCTATAGGGAATACTGTTACATGCGCCAACAACTCCTCTTATCCTGCTATGGGAGTTGGTAAGATCATTTTGATTACTGCTGATGGTAGTTCTTTCACTTTGTCAGATGCTTTATTTGTGCTAGAGATCAAGAAGAATCTGTTATCAGTTTTTGCATTAGCCAAGATTGGCTTGATTGTGAAATTTGTTGATGACAAATGTACAATTCATACTCTGTCAAATGGCGATATTATTATTGCTTCTGGCATTTTATGTCGTGGGCTGTATAAGCTCATAGACTATGAAAGATCTGAAAACGATTTGGCATGTGCAGTAAATGATTCTCAGGCTATGTCAGATGCAAAGCTTTGGCATGCATGCTTTGGTCATCTGAATTTTGCTAGTTTGCTATGCCTGCAGAAATCTGAAATGGTGTCCTCTTTGCCCAAACTTGAGGCACCTGGAAAACATGTTTGTGAAGGTTGTATTTTGGGCAAAATGCAGGGTTCCTTCTTTCCAAAAGATGGTTCAGTTCGGGCTATAGAGAAATTGGAGCTTGTACATAGTGATGTCTGTGGTCCTATCCAGACACCCTCTTTTGGAAATTACCTTTACTTTGTGACTTTCATTGATGATTTTTCCAGGCATGCATGGGTAAGTGTTCATGTGCTTTAAACAGTTTTTGGTTTTGGCTGAAAATCTGTTAGCATGTAAAATGGGTGACCTCCATTCTGATCGAGGGGGGGAATATATGTCTTCTGATTTTAATGCATTTTTGGCTGAACGTGGGATAAAATACCATTGTACAGTGCCATATACACCTCAAGAAAATGGATTTGCTGAATGAAAGAACAGGTTACTCATGGGGATGGTGAGGTGTATGGTCAAGAGTCAGGCTTTACCACATAGTTTCTAGCTTGAGGATGTCATGTGTGCAGCATATGTACTTAAGAGGTGTCCCACTAAAGCACTGCAGTCTATCACTCCGTATGAGGCTTGGCATGATCCCAAGCCATCTGCTGCTCATCTGCGTGTTTTTGGTTGTTTGGCATATGCACTTGTGCCTGAACAACAGCGTAGAAAGTTGGATGATAAGAGCGTAAAATATATTTTGGTTGGGTACAGTTTTGAAAGTAAAGGCTATCGTCTGTATCATCCACAGACTAAATGCATTCTCGTTAGCCGCGATGTTGTCTTTTTGGAAGATGCTATTCAGCCATTTCTTTCATGTACTAAGGAGACATCTGTTAGCTCCAAAGACATGTATGATATTTTGATGCCTCTTTTTACAGGTGGATAGTCTAGTGCTGGTCCTAATGAGGCAACTTCTCAGCCTTTGCAGGTTTCATATGATGATGCAGATCATTCCATTTGTGATGTAGATTTACAGGATGCACTTGTTGATGAGAGAGCTGATATTGACTAGGCAAAAACTATGCCAAAATTGCTGGTGTAGACTTTGCGTGACAACAAATTAGATGCACCTTTGTCATATAGTACTCGTTCAGGCTCTCATAGTGCCTCCTTTCCATCATATTGCTATGCTATGGCTACATCTAGTCTCTGTGATGAGAATGAGCCTATTTCTTTTGATAAAGCACATAATTCAGAAAATTGGATGGCTGCTATGCAATATGAATATGATGCTATAATGAAGAATGGTACATGGTCTTTATGTGACTTGCCTCCTGGCAAGAAGGCCATTGGCACTAAGTGGGTATACAAGCTTAAGCGTAAACCTGATGGTATAGTTGACACGTATAAGGCTAGGCTTGTTGCAAAGGGTTATGCGTAGGAAAGAGGCATTGATTTTGATGAGACCTTTGCACCTACATGTTGTATGACTATTGTTCGGAGCATTTGTGCACTTGCAGCCCATCATGGTTGGAATGTACATCAGTTGGACATTAAAACAAAACTTCTGAATGGTGACTTGCATGAAGAAGTGTATGTTTTTCAGCCCCGTGGCTTTCTGTAGAAAGGGCATGAAAACCAGGTGTGCAGGTTAAAGAAGGAATTATATGGTTTAAAGCAAGCACCACGTGCTTGGTATGAGAAGGTACATGCCTATCTGGTTGCACATGGTTTTGAGAACAGTCCAACTGAAAGCACCTTATATGTTAAGCGTGCTAATGATGTGCTTCTAATCATTGTTGTCTATGTTGACGACATGCTGCTCACTGGTCCTATTGAGAAGCATATTGCTGATTTCAAGGCTGATTTGCATGCCTCATTTGAGATGTCTGATTTGAGGCATTTGCAGCACTATTTGGGAATTCATTTTATGCAAGCTGATGGTGGAATGGCTTTGTGTCAAACGAGATATATCGACACATTATTGCAGTGTTTTGGCCTTGAAGACTATAAGCATACTGCCAATCATATGGAGACAAGTTTACGATTGAGTCTTCATGATGCTCGAGCTGCATTTGATGTTGTTCTCTATCAGCAGGCTGTTCGATGCTTGATTTACTTATGCATTACCTGGCCCGATATTCAGTTTGTTGTCTCACAGATGAGCAGGTTTATGCATTGCCTAGGAGTCACGCATTGGAGGGCGGCTAAGCGCATCTTTTGCTACTTGAGTGGTACTCGGTTACTTGGGTTGTTTTATCCCAAGGGGGGATCACTACCGCTAGATTTGCATGCTTTTTCTAACTCAGATTAGGCTGGTTGCTAAGACATTCGTGTGTCCACGAGTGGTTTTTGCTTCATGCTTGGTAGCTCATGTATATCTTGGCTGAGCAAGAAGCAGCCTAATGTGGCCACTTCCAGTTGAGAGGCTGAGTATAGGGCAGCTTTCACAGCGACTGTTGAGTGTGTGTGGCACAGACACCTTATGGCTGATTTGGGTGTTGGCCAGTCTTCTGCCACCACCATCTTCATTGACAGTTAGAGCGCATTCGCAGTTGCGAGGAACCCTGTGTTCCACGCTCGCACTAAGCACATTGAGGTGCATTATCACTATGTCAGGGAGAGGTTCTCTGCTGGGGAGATCAACTTGGCATATGTGCCCACAGAAGAGAACATTGCAGACCTTTTCATGAAGGCTCTGCCTAGGGAGAAGTTTGAAGCTTTGGGCTTACTTGCTTTTGTGGAGTGATTTCCACATAGCTTGGCACTTCCTTATACATGAGTGCCAGCTCCTTGTTCACCGCATCACTCCCAGGGGGGATTTGTTGATATATTTAGGTAGTGATGTGTGTGAACACACTAGGACCGCCGGGGCACTTTTTTCCCTGTTTAGGAGTTTTTTTTCCCCTGCCTTGTATATACGCCTATTGCCGTAATGGGATACTTATCTTTGTACATTCTCTAGTAATACATTCAGTATTGTGTGTTGTGCTCCAAGCTTCTTCATCTTCCTTGTGCTGTTCGCGTGCTTCTGCAGACGTCTTTCTCCAACAAGGAGACAACAGGAGATTATAAGAAATCAACTATGCATCATTGAAAATAAGGGATAAAGAGCACATTAACAACCTCAAAGAAGCCTATAATATCCATAATAAATTTACAATCAATTGGATCTATTTTTTCTTTCATGGCAAACACAGGTATTGATGGCTTTCTAAAAAATAATCCACTAGAGGGTCAGTTTGAATAACTTGACGAATATGGAGCTTGAGTTATGAAGTGAGCTATTTAAGATTATGTATGTATTAAAAATTTACCACTCAAGTTTAGAGTGCTAATTACTCCAATGTCCTCCACCATCACTGAAAAATTATAAGATTCCGGAGCTAATAATGGAAACTCTAAACCCTCCTACCAATAAGTTACTTATTCTTGGAGGATTTTGCATGCATCCTATGTAATAATTCACTACTAAATATTTTCATCTTTGCACGAAAATGGTGGCCTCCTTTATAATAACATGGTGTTTGCCTTCCCATAATAAAATCATCACATCTCTCCTCTCCATACCCAAATTGATCTTCACCTTCACATTTTCATCACATAAACCTTCCAACACTTACTAGCTTGATACACTCTACGTGTGCCGTGACTAGACCCAATCCACCCCAATTGCGATGCCCTCCACATTTGAACCCAATGCGAAACGCTTTGTGGATTGTTGAGCCCATAGAAGTCATATTGGTCAAAGTCAACTAGAGTCAAAGTCAACCATAGTCAAAGTCAAATGTGTCAAAGTCAAATCATTCAAAGTCAACAAGGTCAAGGTCAAAGTCAACATGGGAAGAGTCAAAGTGTTCAAAGTTAAGGTGTCAAAGTGCATAGGTAGTGCACAATTCACTGGTTCACGAAGGGTAAAATTACAGAAAGTTGGTTGTAGGTTGCAGAGGTATTTCTGTAATTTCTCTAAGGTTCAAAGTGTTTTTAAGGTTCAAGTGAACCCTCTCTTAGGTGCACATTTGAAGAATTAAAAGGAAAAATGTGAAGGTTTGTGAAGCGGTAGGGTACTCATAAGTGAAAGTATGTCCCAGAGTTAAAATTTTTTGTTTTAGTCTAAAGTCACTATAGGACAAAACAAGGATTCGTTGGCTGCCCACTTTTGGAGACAATATTGGGACATCAAAGTGAGCACCACGATACTCTAGCAGTTAGGAGCGTACGTGAATGGACACTCAAATGAAGGCAAGGATTATTCTTGAAGGACTAGATACTAATCAAGATGAATAATTAGTAGCATTCCGATCAAAGAATTGTATAAGATGTGGATATCTAGTAGATATCATTGATTGGAGAAATCAATACAAGAATAAGCCCAAGGTTGGTTTTAAGACAAAGGAACTTAGTAATTCACAAGTTAGAATTCTAGTCCTCGAGCTTAGGACCTTGGCTAACTAGCCCTCATCCCACACATCCATGGAATGCTCTCTGTAGACCAATGTCTGACACTCTCTCCTCCTTCTAAAGATCATTGTCCTCAATGATCAATGAGGGAAAGTACTTGCAAACCAGAGCTGTTGATTCCCAAGTAGAGTCAATAATAATCCTCTCCAAGCTACCAGATACTCCTGGATGACACAATTCCTCAACCATTTCTGTCTCCTAGCTAGTATTCTGTCTGGAGAAAGATATGCTCTATCGGTTTCTTGCAAAGAAAAAATACCCTCTATTAGATTATCGTCCCTATAAATATACTTTCTTAGTTTATTGACATGAAACACTGGATGGACTTTGCAATCTGGAGCAAGCTCTAATCTGTATGCAACATCACTCAACTTCTTTACTATCTTCCAAGGTCCATAATACCTTGGTGATAACTTACTGCACTTCCCTGTGGACAATGAAGTAGATCTAGTCGGTACCTAAAGGAAGACTCGGTCTGCTTCCTCAAAGGATCTAGGAGATGTTTTCCTATCAGCATACTCTTTGGATCTATCAGCAGCTTGCTGCATCTTGGCTTTAGCTATTTCAAGGTTTTCTTGGAGATTCGTTAAGAACTCAGAAGAACTAGCACATTTCTTAGGCATTCCTTTGGTACTGGGAGGAGTAGGATTCATGCCATAGTTCATCTCGAAAAGACACATCCACGGATTAGTAATCACCTCCCCTCATGCTCAAACTTGATCACTTTACTTGGCTTCCATTTGGAACTAACTTTCATGTATACCTTGCATTGTTGTACAATGACTCCCTACAGGAGACAACCTTGCCTTGTCTAATAAATACAAACCATGCCCTGCTATATAACCTTGTCTCACTTCCTCCTAGGGACTTAGACTATAGCCTTGCTTGGTTTACTCTTTACAAACCTTGTCTTTCTGTATGTCTTGGCCACTCTTGAGTATCGGACCCACACACTTGCCTTGTTTGCTCTGTGCAAACCTTGCCTTTATGTGTATCTTGGCCACTCTAGAGTTCTTGGCCTACAGACTTGCCTTGCTTGCTTAATGAAAATGAGTCCATCTAGGATCTCTATTCATCATTCTTAGAATCAAGCTGCTATAGAATGAAGATATGATTCTTCTATAGAACTAGGAACTCTAAAGTCTATGTCTCAACTTCCAAATCTAGGAAGTTCTTACACAACTTTTCTTTTCCTATTTCCAACTAAGGCATTCTAATCAACTTGATTCACCCTGGGTATTCCACAAATCCGAAGTCTTAACTTCTTATGAAATAAACTGCTTTATTCTATACACATTGAAATGTGCACTAGAAGCCATAGCTATGAGATTATAGTAACTATTCTAGATACTTAATTTATAAGCATCCTAAACTTATAGGTTTTCTTAGAGTTCTCTACAAAGGTGGCAAACTACCTTGAGATCTCTTACTCTAAGTTTCTAACTCATGATACCTTGGTAAAACTATCCATTATCTCACTTTGTCCTTTCTACAAAAGGGCAATTCCTTTTTACTTGAAAATTCTTATTTCTTTCTAAATGTATTGCTTTAAATCTTTTCCTTTTAAAGCCTGACTGTATTCCTTTGGATCATAATTCTAATTGCATTCTTTCTTGATCATGAAATCTTGGAGGATAATCTAATAGAAGGTATTTTTTCTTTGCAAGAAAGTACAAGCAGGGATCATTCTCTAGAGAGGATACTAGATGGGAGACAGAAGCGATTGAGAAGTACTTCCCCTCATTGTTCATTGAGGACAATGATCTTTAGAAGGGGGAGAGAGTGTCAAATATTGATCCATAGGGATTAGTGCATGTGATCCAGAGGGATCAGTCTATTTGATCCACACGGATGAATCCATGTGTGTGAGGGACAAGGGCCAACTAGCCAAGGTCCAAAGCTCGGGGGATACCCTAAGGTACTTTGGTAGTAATGGGAGTACTTGGGTAGTAATGGGAATAAGTGTTGCATGATGGCCACATGTTTATACTGGACTATTCTAGATCATTGCTATCTTTAGAGTATACCATACTATTTTTAGAGTACAAGAGGGTATATATGGATGAGAGGAGAGTAACACACACATCATTCAAGTCTCTTTCTAACAACAATAGACAAAACAAACTACAATCCGAGGAAAGAATTGATTTTCAAGGAGGAATATCAAGCTGAAGAACACACATATGTGTGATCTAGCTCGTACTATCATATCATAAACAAATGTGTCGAGCCACTTAGTCTTCTTTCTTACTTCCCACAATATCTCACAGAAGAACCAACATGTCGAACGTCCACGTGGGCACCATCACGAATATTATATTGAAAAATACAAAGATTATTTCAAGAAAAGAACGCTTCCGCCTGGATAAGATTATGTTCAATACTGAAAACCAGAATGAACACTAGTACTGGGAATGAAAATACATGTAGAAAGGGTTGTTTATTACACGCCAACATGTAGCATTGTTAATGGCATTGTTCAAATAGAGATTTTCGTTCTTATATCCGATGTATTATCTATATTCCAGCCTAGATTTAAAACTAAATGCCTCGTATACGCATTTTAGAAGATATGGTACTATAATAAAATGCGGTACGAATTAGAATGACAGCCTGCAATTAAAGACAATATAATGCTATGTTTTTGTGACAAAGTATATGGGTTATGTGGCCAGAAGTTCTCCTCTTTTGTTTACTTTAGTGACATCCATATATGCTTTATGTATGTATCGTACTTCAGAGATAATATGGTTCTTATTAAAACCTAGAACTGGTGTAATTTTCTCATCCGAAAACAACCTCTCAATCATGGAATAATCTAAAAGTACGTAATCAATTGGCCCGAAAAGACTAAGGAGTCAACCACTACACCAAGTGAAGCACGTGGACTATTGGAGTAAATCATTGAATGGACTAATCCAACTACTAAAGAAAGTTAAGGTAAGCGACTTCTAGAGATATTTGTAGGTACTCTTCTTTTGTAGAGTTTGAATATAACAATAAATTTTTTCATAAAAGCATGCATTTGTAGTAGTCAAGTGCATTCTTTGCGGAGTGCAAACAAAATAGTGTGTCAAATGGAAGGTCACATCCCCTCTTTTATTCTTTGGATATGGCCGAAAAAAGCATTCGTCCCTCGCTTCTGATTAAATTGTCTTTCCTTTTCTCCATTGTTTCGATGTATTCAATTTTTATCTAAAGCTCTTTTATCGGAATCTATCAAATAAGTTCTCCTCGATCAAGGTAATAACCATTATATAAGAGGTTGTCAGATATCCGTTGAGATCTGGACTCGTATACCTATCTGAAGCATTCATATTACTAGGCATGAATATCTCTTCTTACACAAAGTATGTAGTACGTATTGATATTCTCCTCCCCCCCCTCCCCCCCCCCCACCCCCAAAGAAAAAAAAAAGGGTTTCAGATTTCATACGCACATGCCTAAAGCATTTTAGTTTTCCGTTAACAATCTTAGAGTATTAACGCACACATAACATAAAGCATACATAAAATAGAGACATTATGGAAAAACTACCGAGGAGGCTAGAACAAACATGCTTCTACTCTAATCACAAGTTGCGTAGGGCTCTACCCCGTGATGTACTGTTACATCGTAACCTCATGTGTTCAGTCCACTTGGGATGTTCTTGACATGTCACTCAAGAACCGCCACGAATGTCGGAATCTTCTGAATCGAATTAAAAATTTTATTTCCACGAAGGCAAATGTCCAACCAGATGAAGAATAAAACAACACTGGAAACACATGTAGAAAGGACTGATTTTTACGCGTCCACATGTAGCATTGTCCAAGTGACTTTTCAAAGAGATTTCTAGTTCGTATATCGGATGTATTATCTTTACTCGATGCTGAATCGAAAACAAAGTTCTATGTTTTCTATACATTTGTACATGAATATTATCTAATACAACGCAGCTTGTCTTAGGATTTAAGGATGCATTTATAGACATCATAATGCCACGATGTGCAGAACGTTTTGGCTGCATATCTACAATATCTATGTGAAAATTTCAGCTTATTGGACATGGATATGGCTACCTACGCAGCATTTTTATTCCCATTTCTATATTTTCACTATGTTAAACATTTATTTTATACTACTTAATTACGTATGTACTACCTACTGAATTGCTTGAAGCCATACACGAATTGATGTTCACTTCATACCCTTCTCTCCCGAAACAAAAAAGTTTTAGATCTCTTATGAAAATGCATTACTCATGTGACTATTTTGTGAAGAAGCTCATAGTAGACAAACGTATAAATCACACGAAAGAAAAAGCAGTAATGGAAAGTATGATGGAAGCAGTAGAAAAAAGAAAATACAATCCGAGGAAAGAATTGATTTTCAAGGAGGAATATGAAGCTGAAGAACACACATGTGTGTGATCTAGCTCGTACTATCACATCATAAATAAATTTGTCGAGCCACTTAGTCTTCTTTCTTAATTTCCAACAATATCTCACTGAAAAACCAACATGTCGAACGTCCAGTTGAGGACCATCACGAATATTATATTGAAAAATATAACTATTATTTTAAGAAAAGAACGCTTCCACCTGGACAAGATTATGTTCAATACTGAAAACCAGAATCAAAACTAGTACTAAGAATGAAAATACATGTAGCAAGGGTTGCTTATTAAACGCCAACATGGGGACATTGTTAATTGCATTGTTGAAATAGAGATTTTAGTTCGTATATCCGATGTGTTAACTATATTCGAGCCTAGATTTCAAACTAAATCTTACGTTGTATACGCATTTTAGAAGATATGGTACTTTAATAAAATGCGGCTAGAATTAGGATGACAGCATGCGCTTGATAACAGTATAATGCTATATTTTGTGAAAAAGTAGATGGGTTATGTGGCCAGCAGTTCTCCTCTTTTATTTACTTTAGTGAGATCTATATATGCTTTGTGCATATACTGTACTTCAGAGATAATATGGTTTTTACTAAGAACTAAAACTAGTGTAATTTTCTCATCCAAAAACAACCTCTCAAAGTAGGTAATCAATTGGCCCAAAGACTAAGGAGTCAACCACTACACCAAGTGGAGCGCGTGCACTATTGGAGTAAATGACTGAATGGAGTAATCCACCAAGAAAGTTAAAGTAAGAAACTTTTAGAGATATTTGTAAGTACTCTTCTTTTGTAGAGTTTTAATGTAGTCCACATGGATGAACCATCCAGTGGAGTTTTGAATTTGTCTATATCTTATGATTTTAATATAAGAATAATTTTTTTGCTTTCTATAAAAAAGACTTTTTGTATAAAGTTTTGCATCACGCTTCTCATCGTACGATTGGTTTCTAGAATAGGCACTAAAAATTTCAAGCATTTTAACTACTGCATACTGTTCTAGCGTCCTTTGTATTCCTAAGTAGAAACAAATATTGTTTTTATCTTTGATTCGGCATCCTTTCAAAAGTAGGACACACTATTTTCTAGCCAAGGACCCACCACCTATGGATATTCCACATGTACCTTTATCCGCAAAAAAAGTTTTCCTAGCTCAATTCTTATTGACATTCATGAGGTTAATGGATAAATGGTTAAGCGAGCTTGATTGAGATCCCTTCATGAAATTGGAAACATTTTAAGCCAATCTTGTTGATATGATTAAAACATATAACGCAATACAAATATACTCTATATATAATAGTGTCTGTTAAAGCTAACGAGTAGAAAGAATTTGAGAAAACTCGTGAAAAACAAAAAGGAATAGGTGATACCGCTTCTGAAAATCCTAATGAATTATTATTTAAGAACACTTTGATCCTTAGAGAAATTACAGAAAAACGTCTATACCCTACAACCAACTTTCTGCAATTTTATCCTTCGTGAACTAGTGAATTGTGCACTACTTGTGCACTTTGACCCTTGAACTTTGAACACTTTGGCTCTACCCATGTTGGCTTTGACCTTAACCTTGTTGACTTTGATAGATTTGACTTTGACACATTTGACTTTGATAATGGTTGACTTTGACTCTAGTTGACTTTGACCAATATGACTTTTATGGGCTCAACAATCCACAAAGTGTTTCACATTGGGTTCAAATGTGGAGGGCATCGCAATTGGGGTGGATTGGGTCCAGTCACAATACACGTAGAGTGTATCAAGCTAGTAAGTGTTGGAAGGTTTATGTGATGAAAATGTGAAGGTGAAGATCAAGTTGGGTATGCACAGGAGAGATTTGATGATTTTATTATGGGAAGGGGAACACCATTTTATTATAAAGGAGGCCACCGATTTAGTGCAAAGATAAAAAGATTTAATAGTGAATTATTACAAAGCATGCATGCAAAATCCTCCAAGAATAAGTAACTTATTGATAGGAGGGTTTAGAGTTTCGATTATTAGCTTCAAAATCTTATGATTTTTCAGTTGTAGCAGAGGACATTGGAGTAATTAGCACTCTAAACTTGAGTGGTAAATTACTAATACATACATAATCTTAAATAGCTAACTTCGTACCTCAAGCTCCATATGGGTCAAGTTATTCAAACTTACCCTCTAGTGGATTATTTTTAGAAAGCCATCAATACTTGTGTTTGCCATGAAATAAAAAATAGATCCAATTGATTGTAAATTTATTATGGATATATAGGCTTTTTTGAGGTTGTTAATGTGCTTCTTATCCTTTATTTTCAATGATGCATAGTTGATTTCTTATAATCTCTTGTTGTCTCCTCATATCCCTTTGATATTATAACCATAAGCACAACATGAGTAAATGAAATAACATTTACGTATGTTTAAGGAGCTTTGGTATGCTCCATCTCTATCATAGGGAATTTCATCCCCCATTAGTTTTGAAAAACCCTCTAATAGTAATATTGCGACTAGGGGCTATATCATCATGACTTGATTCCTTTTAATAGATAGCATTTAAATTGAATTTGGCCATACTCTACATACATATAGTACATTAGAGAGCAAGTAAAGAGTGATTTAGTGTTTTCATTGTTTTGACTTTTGTGTAAAATTATGCAAGCATAGTAAGAGTCTAGTCAAATCTATACTGTTGAGTCCATTTTAAGCATGGACAATCTTTGGCCTCATGGATTCCCCTTCCACAAAATTGGTAGATATGTTCGTTAAGAATTATGCATAGTTTTCCCTATTTAACTACATGAAGTACATAAATTATTAGCTTTTACCTCTTTTTCCTCTTTTAACTCTTCAATTTGTTTCCAAGTTTGTGCCGATTCTTGAAGATCAATATTTTCACGCGAAAAATTTCCTTCATACAGGATTTTTGAAGATATAAAGCCTCAAACTTTCTTCTAATGTGATAAAAAATTTCTTCTTTTTATTTATAACAAGCTTCAACAAAAACTTTATTCTAACCTCCTTCATCCTAATTTCCATTAAATCAAAGTCTTAAAAGGATGGTTTTGGATGCAATAGCTCTTGAAACTATGATTATGTAATTGTAAAGGGTTTTGGAAGGTTCAAGTGAACCCTCTCTTAGCTGCACATTTGAAGAATTAAAAAGTCACTATAGGACAAAACAAGGATTCATTGGCTGACCACTTTTAGAGACGACCTTGGGACATCAAAGTAGCCTTAATGTACATATTAATAGGTTTATGATCCAAGAGCATCAAGGATAAATCCATATATCTAACATAGGGCCTAGCCTCTATTCTATAATTGCTCGTCTCTACCTTTTAGATCAAAGAAGCCATTGATAAATTCAAACGCTTTAAATCTCCTAGTTTTCATGGGATTCCTTATGATATTTTTTTGGAAATCAAGAACTTCTTGATCCCATACCTTCTGTTGATGTTGAAAGAAGCTGCTAGGAAAGGTGCTCTCTCATCTGATATACACATTATTGTCATTAGACTTATTCACAAAAAAGGTGCTAAGGAGGACTAAAACAACTAGAGACCCATTACTTGCCTCACCTCTATGTACAAAATATTTTCTTCTACTTTTGTTAGAAGACTTAGCCCCCTTATGGATAAAATTTTGATGCCCATGAAAAAGTCCTTTATAAAAGTGAGGTACATTTCGTGAGCGATCACAAAAGCAACCTTGTACTTTTTCCATTAGTTTAATCTCCCTTTCTTATTGTTTCAAAAAACTTGTATCATATTCGACTCAATATCTACGATGCGAATGTCATGAGGTATAACTGTACATGCATGCGTGTTTGGGACGATTTGATATGTGAACGACAAATCGTGAACCTCTTTCAAAGCCTTCAATATTTTACTGTGGTTCAGCTCAAAAATTATTTTACTGTGATTTTTTCAGTTCGAAAATTATTTTAATAACTGCCGAATGATCGAGCTTCCACGAAATAGCTGCAGAAGTATGTACGAGGGATGTTCAACAAAACTGTAAACGCCAAATTTTGACACGCTCAATTTCGTTTTGCTAAAAGTAGTTATGCCTCGTGCGGAAGGATTTTCGGATAACTATCGCCAACGCACGTGTAGAGGACAGGGAAGTTGCGATTTCAGTAAACAAAGTTAAATTGCATGTTAGAAGTCTAACACGTACGTCACATTTTCGTTTAGAAAGAAGTTCCTTAATTTTCTACGTTGCTTTCCATTGAACAGTTCGTTTCCAGGATACTAAAACAGAGTGTTGTACAGACATGCCGGTGACTTGAGCTTGTATGATAGCGCTGGAAAGACACTCGGCGCAGTGCAAACCAAATTATTCGTCAAATGGAAGGTCACGTCCCGCTCTTCTTACGTCAAATGGAAGGTCACGTCATTGTTTTAGGGCTAAATGTCTACGTATGTAGTACGTATTGATCTTCTCTCCCCCACCCGAAAGAAAGGGTTTCAGATTTCCTACGCACATGCCTAAAGCATTTTTCTTTTCCGTTAACAATGTTAAGAGTATGCAAAAGGATAAACGCACAGATAACATAAAGCATTCATAAAATAGAGACATTATGGAAAATCTACCGAGGAAGCTAGAACTAAAAAGTTAATATAGCTCAAGCGAAAAATTCGTAGGAATTGACGAATACCATAGTGAGGAACAAACATGCTTCTACTCTAATCATAAGTTGCGTAGGGCTCTACCGCGTGATGTACTGTTACATCGTAACCACATGTGTTCAGTCCACTTGGGCTTCTTTTGTTACTTACCGACGACATCTCACCGAAGAACCCTCACGAATGTCGGAATGTTCTGATTCGAATTAAAAAGTTTATTTCCAGGAAGGAAAATGTCCAACCAGATGAAGAATATAACAACACTGGAAACACATGTAGAAAGGACTGACTATTACGCGTCCACATGTAGCATTGTCCAAGTGACTTTTCAAAGAGACATTCTAGTTCGTTTATCGGATGTATTATCTTTACACGATCCTCAATCGAAAACGAAGTTCTATGTTTTCTATACATTTGTACATGAATATTATCTAATACAATGCAGCTTGTCTTAGGATTTAAGAATGCATTTATAGACATCATAATGCCACGATGTGCAGAACTTTTTGGCTGCATATCTACAATCCCTATGTGAAAATTTCACCTTATTGGACATGGATATCTCTACCTACGCAACATTTCTATTCCCATTTCTATATTTGCACTATGTCAAAACATTGATTTTATGTTACATAATTACGTATGTACTATCTACTGAATTGCTTGAAGCTATAAACGAATTGATGTTCATTTCATACCCTTCTCTCCCGAAACAAAAAGAGTTTTAGATCTCTTATGAAAATGCATAACTCATGTGACTCTTTGTTAAGAAGCTCATAGTAGACAAACGTACAAAATCACACGAAAGAAAAAGCAGTAATGAAATACATAGATTATCGGAAAGTATGCAGTAGAATAAAGAAATCACAATTGGAGGAAAGAATTGATTTTCAAAGAGGAATATGAAGCTGGACACACATGTGTGTGATCTAGCTCGTACTATCACATCATAAATAAATTTCTCGAGCCACTTATTCTTCTTTCTTACTTCCCACAATATCTCACAGAAGAACCAACATGTCGAACGTCCACTTGGGCACCATCACGAATATTATATTGAAAAATACAAAGACTATTTCAAGAAAAGAATTCTTCCACCTGGATAAGATTATGTTCAATACTGAAAACCAGAAACAACACTAGTACTAGGACTGAAAATACATGTAGAAAGGGTTGCTTATTACACGCCAACATGGGGCATTGTTAATGGCATTGTCCAAATAGAGATTTTAGTTCGTATATCCGATGTATTATATATATTCCAGCCTAGATTTCAAACTAAATCTTTCGTTGTATACGCATTTTAGAAGATATGGCACTATAATAAAATGCGGTTAGAATTAGGATAACAAGTATATGGGTTATGGGGCCAGCAGTTCTCCTCTTTTATTTACTTTAGTGAGATCTATATATGCTTTATGTATATACTGTACTTCAGAGATAATATGGTTTTTATTAAGAACCAAAACTAGTGTAATTTTCTCATCCAAAAACAACCTCTCAATCATGGAATAATCTCAAAGTAGGTAAACAATTGGCCCAAAAAGACTAGGAGTCAACCACTACACCAACTGGAGCGCGTGCACTACTGGAGTAAATGACTAAATGGACTAATCCACCAAGAAAGTTAAAGTAAACAAATTTTAGAGATATTTGTATGTACTCTTCTTTTGTAGAGTTTTAATGTAGTCCACATGGATTAACTATCCAGTGGAGTTTTTTTTTTATAAAGGAAGTTCGGCATTAGCCTACTCTCCCGGACTTGAATTAAATAAAGAAAAGTACAAGAGAAGGGGACTAGTGCCCACGGGACCCCTCGAATCCCATAAAGCAGGGGAAGCTTTTATAGAGCTTAGATGGCATTACAAAGAAGGCTAATTACCCTCTCATCACCCTCATGTGGGGCCCACTTGGGTTTACGCTTGTTATTGATCAAAAGGAGTACTTGATGATGCCTGAAGGGGGAAGATTTCTTACAGTTAACAATCCTTTTGCCAAGGAGGAACAATGATTTCTCAATTTACCATTCTTTGGGGGAGTCACTGAAGTTGAAAGCACATCTTTCTGGCCAGATTTTCCATAGGACCTCCGCTCTGATGGCGTTCCAGAGAGTCGCGGAGCAGCCGATTGCTTCTCCTAGCAGGGGTTGCTGCCAATTGAGATGTTTGTGAAGTCTAATTTTCTTTCCAACCGTCTGCGAGAGTCTGTTGGAGTTGGGGCAGGTAAAGAAGATGTGTGAAACATCTTCGATAGAGCGGTAGCAACGTTTGCACCAGGGAGGAATCCCACAAAATTTGCTAGCCTTAAGGTTGGTCCAGATTCCATGATGAAGAATTTGGCATAAGAGGACAGACTTTTTCATTTCTATGAGGGGGTGCCAGATAGCCATGAACTTCATGTCCCACTGAAGCTGCGTCCATGACAGGCGCCACTTCTTGTTGAGGTTAACCTGATAGTAAATCGTTTCTTTAATGTTCGGGATTTTTGATAGGCTATTCCCATTGTGCCATTTGAGACCAAGCGAGCTCGACGTGTCGTGTCCCATGAGAAGACGAACTTTGTGTCGGTCCCATGCGAGACATCTGCTTTGCAAAGTGTTCCATTCTTCGTATGAAATGTTGATGCAAGGGTCAATATCCTCGAAGTTGATCCAGCAGTTGGTGACTTGTTTCTAGAGATGTTTCCATTTTTTGAAGCTTTTGTTCCATACTTTCTTGGCATTTTGAATGTTGCAAGAATCCACACTCCGGATGCCATGGATCAGAAACCAGATAGAGTCCTTTTGTCTGATACCGGCTGCCCACTTCTAGTCTTCACTTATTCTTGTGTAGCTTTTGACTTTATTCCAAACCTTCCATAAGGAGCACACGAGATTTGAGCCTTTCAAGAATACGGGGATCGGGGAAAACAACAAGGTAAAGATGTCAAGATTCTTCCAATTTGGGAAGCCCATGAGAGCCAACTCATTCTTGTTTGTGAAGATCAACTTGGCCCACGAGGACTCCCAATCGCACCAAGCCTTAGTCATCCATTTGGCTGCCAGTTTGTTAGCCATGCACCCAATGTCCAGGATACCAAGACCCCCACTATCTCTATGGCTCGCGCAGATGGACCATTTGATTTTAGGCATCCCCCTACTATTATGGTCGCCCGTCCAAAGGAAGTTTCTACAAATACTATCCATTTTGGAAAGGTCTTGCTCTTTCCGTCTCCAACAAGAAAGGAAATAAATGGTAGATGATAAGAGGAACGTGTTGATAACCATAGCACGATCAACAAGATTGATTTGCATACGTCTCCAATAGTTAAGCTTGTTTTCGAGTTTGGCCAGCACCCAGTTCCACCGTTGTTCCATAGAGACGCCAAACCCCAAGGGAATCCCAAGAAGCCGAAAAATTTGGCCATGCGGAATGATTTGACATCCATGATCAATGAGAAGGTCGGGCTGTGACCCAACAATAGCTCTAAAGGCGGTCTTAGAGTGGTTGATTGTGGATCGAGAGGCTTCACAAAAAGTAGCCAGACACTTCCATAACGTCTCCAGGCTGGTACTACCATTGTGAACAAACGCATTCATATCATCGGCAAAAAGTCTCATGGTGATCTCACTGTGGTCATGAGATAAACAGAGGCCTTTGATATTACCAGCTTCCACTTGATGCTCCACCAGCTTGTTAAGCCCTTCCGTGGCAATGGCAAAGAGAAGGGGAGCCAATGGGCACCCTTGTCTGATAGATCTTCTATGTTTGATCACCTTTGAGAGTTTGCCATTAATGTTAATTTGGGTCGATGCGTTTCCGAGAAGGGTCACGATCATCTTTGAGAATTTCTGACCATCCAAAATCTTGGAGCGACTGCAGAATATAGTCCCATTCTAGCCTATCGTAGGCTTTATCAAAGTCCATCTTGAGGAAGACCACGTCTTGTTTAGACTCATTTGCAAATTCAAGACCTTCCCAGATATCTATAATGGTTTCCAAAATTGACCTACCTTTGATGAAACCTTTTTGGTCCTCGCTTAACCACGCTCTCAAGTGGCATGAGATTCTGTTGGCAATGACTTTGGCAATGATCTTGTATCCTGTTTGGAGCATCGTAATAGGACGCCAATTCTCTATTCTGGTCTTTTCTCCTTTTTGTGTATTATCTTGATAATGCCATTGTTGAGACAAGATGGAAGCGCACCAAACTTGAGCGCCTCTTTCCAAACCAGACAAAGAGGGGTGGCAAGCACCAACTTGAAGGATTTAAAGAACTCATTAGTGAGCCCGTCGAGTCCTGGGCTTTTACCAGAAGGGAGGGCATCAATGACCTCAATGATTTCTGCTTCAGAGATAGGGCCATGTAGCAAGGAGTGAAGGTTAAGAGGTATCATGTGGGGGGAAACCCTAGATATTGTTGCCATACAGTCCCTTCTATGGTGGAAGAGGGGGTTCGAGGTCCCTAGGAGTCTCGTGAAGTGCCCTTCAATGATCTTAAAATTATCTTCTTCCGTATTGCATACATTTCCATTTGAGTCTAGCAATAAGGGGATCGATTCTCTGTTATGTTTCCTTTTAAGGATACGGCACATCTCTTTGGTGGGTTTGTTGGATTTTCTAGCCCACCACTCTTTGAAGAAAATTTGCAAATTTTTCCTTTGTATCTCTTCCTCGTATCTCAGAAGCACTCTAATTTTTCGAAGACCTTTCAGGGCTTGAGATTTTCCTTTGTTCACTTCCTCCTCGAGCCTCTAGAGTCTATGATATAGAGCTTCTCTACGAGCCCGCCGCATACTCTCGATCATCTTCCTGGATCTAATCATGATCTGTCGTGACTTATCGACTGCACTTCTCGAGCACTTGGCTGGGGACAAGCCGGAGGCCAACGCCTCCTTCCACACATCAGCAATTTCTTGATGGGCAGAGGGGAGAGAGAAGGAGGGTGCACTGGCATGGAACCAAGGAGCCTTACGGATCTAGGTGGAAGGTTGGAAAGTGATAACGATCAGGTAGTGATCAGAGATGGTGAGGTCGATTCGTTGCGAGAGGGAAGGGTGGCCCCATTGATGAGTAAAACTCTGAGAAATTTAGCATCTATCAAGTCTAGCTTTCCTCAGGTCCTCACCCGCTTGGAGATTTGACCAAGAAAAGCCATTTGAATCTTTGAATTTGACCAAATCCAAGTGCAGTTTGGTTTTGTCCCACGTTTTTTCTCCTGACTATCGATGAACTTGCCCTTGCCCATCCATCTGTCCATAGGGTCCTCCACCATGTTGAAGTCACCACAAATAAGCACGTTGTGGGGGAGCAAGTCCAAGGAGGCCTAAGTGTTCAGTCTCTCTAACTCCCGATTAGGGGAGTTTTGAGTTTCCCTATATCTTACGATTTTAATATAACAATAATTTTTTTCTTTTCTATAAAAAAGAGTTTTTGTATAACTTTTTGCATCACGCTTCTCATCGTACGATTGGTTTCTAGAATAGGCACTCAAATTTCAAGCATTTTAACTATTGTATACTGTTCTAGCGTACTTTCTATTCCTAAGTAGAAACAAATATTGTTTTTACCTTTGATTCGGCATCCTTTGAAAATAAGTAGGACACACTATTTTCTAGCCAAGGGCCCACCACCTATGGATACCCCACATGTATTTCCATCCGCAAAAAAAGTTTCCCTAGCTCAATTCTTATTGACATTCATGAGGTTCATGGATAGATGGTTAAGCGAGCTTGATTGAGATCCCTTCATGACATTGGAAACATTTTAAGCCAACTTTGTTGATATGCTTAAAACATATAACGCAATACAAAATTACTCTGTATAGAACAGTGTTTGCTAAAGCTAACAAGTAGTAAGAATTTCAGAAAACTCGTGAAAAACAAAAAGGAATTTCAGAAAACGAGTAGCATTGTTAATGGCATTGTTGAAATAGAGATTTTAGTTCTTATATCCGATGTATTATCTATATTCCAGCCTAGATTTAAAACTAAATGCTTCGTTGTATACGCATTTTATAAGATATGGGACTATAATAAAATGCGGTTCGAATTAGGATGGCAGCCTGCAGTTAAAGACAATATAATGCTATGTTTTTGTGACAAAGTAGATGGTTCATGTGGCCAGCAGTTCTCCTCTTTTATTTACTTTAGTGACATCTATGTATGCTTTATGTATGTATCGTACTTCAGAGATAAAATGCTTTTTATTAAAAAACTAAAACTGCCTTTGCTAACCAATTCTTTCCAAATCGAGATACTTTAGGGAGTTAGGAAGTCACCTAGAGCAATGAAAGACTCATTAGATAAGCCATCAAGACTAAGAGACTTGCAGGATTTCAATTAACGGATGGTTTCATTGATTTCATCGGGAGTGAGGGGCAGGTGTAGCATGGTAGCTAGGCTAGGAGTAATGAATTTTTTCTTTTCAAGAGCAATAAGAGCTCTAGCTCCTCAGATATCCTCCCCCCACTTGGGAGAAGTAGACAAAACATCTATAAAGAAGCCAATCACCTCCTCTAGGTTCTCCTCATTATTGAGAGCAGTAGCACCATACTTTTTCACTAACAAAGCGATGAATTCCTTACTTTTCTTCTTTTTGAGTAGAGAAAGCATAGTGTCACAAGGTACGTCCACATTAGAGATGGAAAGTTTTCTACTAGCTCTAATCTCATCTTTGAGTTTGTTGAAATATCTAAAAATGTATTGCACATCTTTGATAGCTTTAGCCTAGGAAAGAGAAGGGCTAGTAGTATAGCTAAAGTGGTGACTAAAAATAGATTTGGTTTTGTCAATGACACAAGGGATCTTAAGTAGAGAGGAGTCAAGGTGAGGCCAACCTGCCTGAGTAGTAGAACTAGCCATGTTTAGAGATATTAAAAGAGTTTTATGGTCAGAGATACAAATGGAGGGGTCAGCTGTAACTTTAATGTTACAGAATTGCTGAACATAGAAGATGTTCATGTAACTCCTGTCCAATCTAGGCTCAAGGAGAGAATTTCTATTTTGTTTGTTAAACCAGGTGAAGCCACTATGCGGGGATATGTCAGTATGGTCATGGATGGTCACAAGTTTAGTCCAAGCATTAAGCTCTTGTCCTTGAATAGTAGAGCCTTTCTTGTTTAATCTATCAACAAGGGATGTCAACATGTTGTAATCAACGGCCATAAGAATAGGACCTTTGAGCCTGGTGATTTCTTCCCAACAAAGAGTTCTGATCAAAGGGCAATTAGCAGCATAGACACTAATCAAAGTGCACTCATAAGGTTTGCTAAGGGTTACCGAGAACCATTGGTTGGAAGGGTTGTAAAAGACTTCCTGAACATTGGGAGACAAAATATTTTTAGTCCATATGATGGCTCCCCATCTTGCACGTGTGTGGTTAGTGTAATACCAAACATGCTTAGTAGAGACCATGAATGAATATTGAACTTTTGACGAGCAACTTTAATGTCTTGCATCCATATAGCATCAACATTTAATAATAAGTCACACATCCACTTGGAGACACACTTACCCCTAACGAAATCTGATAACCCTTTGATATTAAAGGAAGACATATTAAGATAGTTCATGATGAAAATCATAGGAAAG
>CM035406.1:230334473-230526973 GCA_020310875.1 Ceratopteris richardii | reverse complement strand
CTAGTGCTCCTCTTGTCATCTTTGGAACCTCCCCAATCAACATCACAATAAGCTTGTAAATTTAATCCATTATCAAATGGATGATATAGAACGTCATTGACTTATCCTTTGGGGTATCTAAGCACCCTAGCATGATAACATAACCACTAGTGCTCCTCATGTCATCCTTCCAACCTCCCCTATCAGCACCAATATAAGATTGTACATTTAATCCATCATCAAATGGATAATATAGAACTTCATTAACTGATCCTTTGAGGTATCTAAGTACACTTTTGGCTTCAAAAAGATGTGGTACTCTTGGTATTTCATCTCATTATAGGAGCATATAAGAGAGAAACAATTATTGACCTATTCGTAGGCACATCCTTCAATTCTTCACCTTCATGAGAACTTAGTTTAACATTTACTTCTAATGTGTTTGAAATGGGATTGCAATCACACAATCCAAACTTCCTCAAGAGATCTAGAATGTATTTTCTTTCATCAAGTATATACCTCCTCTTTATATAGTACTGCAATCCCAAGGAAGTACCTTAAAATCCCTAAATTAGAGATTTTAAACTCACATCCAAGCTTCCAATTTATGTCCTTGATGTTCGGTTCATCATCCTCTGTAATAATCAAATCATCAACATTTATACAAATGAAAACAATTTTTCTACCTTCCTTCTTCACAAAGAGTGATGGGTCTGCATGACTCTGATTGTTTCCACATTTTTCCTAGAAGTCCACAAGTCTGTGCTTCCAAGCCCTTAGCGATTGCTTGAGTCCATAAAGAAACTTCTTAAGCCTACATACATGATGTGGAAACCACTCATTTTCAAAGCCTTGGGGCTTGTCCATGAAGACTACCTCTTCAAGCTCTTTGTTTAGGAAAGCATTCTTCACAACGAACTGGTACATCTTCCATTTATTTGAGGCTAAAATTGCAATAATACTTCTTATGGTGTAGATCTAAGCTATTACACTAAATTTTTTCTCAAAGTCTATGCGTAAGGTTTGAGCAAAACCTTTGGCAACCAGCCTTGCTTTATAGCTATAGATGCTCCCATCTGCATGCCTCTTTACCTTGTAAACCCATTTGTTCCCAGTGTTTCTCATGTCCTTTGTTCTTGGAACCAATTACCAATTATCATTTTCTTCAAATGCCTTGATTTCCTCCTACATGGCTTCAATCCATTCCCTATGCTTAATTGCTTCATCAAAAATGTTAGGCTCTTCACAAGCTACATTTTGACTCATGTAGGCATAGTGTCTTGCGATGAATGAATCATAAATTAACCTTTGAGTAGTGTATATAACCCTATTGGATGACCTTAACTCATCGTTAAGCGGTAGCAATCTATTCCTCCTTGTTTTAGATGCTTTAAATCTTGGAGTTTCCAATTTTTCCTTATCTTCATCACTTGTATATTCCATGTCTACCCATCGATGGTCTTTGTCATTTTCCTTTTCCTTTCCTTTGTTGCTTCATTTACTTTAAGGAGACTCATTCCTTGTCTTTCCATGCCAATCTGATGTAGTACTCTCCTTTAATGGTGTGCTTAAAGTGGTTGGACCACTCATCTCCATGCTTTGTTGTTGCTCTTTGAACTTCTTCTCGGCTTCATATGCATCATCAACCTGTAACACATCTTTGCTACCATACCAAGGCAAGAGCTCTTCAAATATTACATCCCTAGACACCTTATACTCTTTGTTGCAAGGATTATAGCATCTAAAACCCTTTTTCTCTGAAGAATATCCAATAAATATACACCATTTTGCCTTCGAGTCTAACTTGTGTGTCACTTCTTGAGGTATGTGAACATAACACACACAAACAAATACTTTGAGACATGAAAGGTTGGGTTTCTTACCACACCAAGCTTCATAAGGTGTAACTCCATGTACTCCTGAGGTTGGATACCTATTCATAATGTATATGGCTATATTTGTTACATCAACCCAATAAGACATAGGAAAATTTATTTCATTTAATAAAGCTCTAGCCACTCCTACTATGTATCTATTCTTCCTCTCTGCCACCCCATTTTGTTGAGGTTTATACCTACAACTGAATTGACTTTTGACGCCATGGTCATGCAGAAAATGTGAAAGTTCATTTGAAAATAACTTTGCCCTCCATCCTATGTGAGAGTCTCTATATATTCCATGTTTCCTTCTCCACTAGGTTTCTGAACCTCTTGAAGTGGTAAAACACTTCTAACTTTGACTTCATGTAATACATCCAAGCAAACCTTGATCGATAATCTATAAATGTGATAAAATATATGTTACCTCCAATGGATGGCTCCCTTGTAGGTCCTCATGCATCTCTCTATATGAGATTCAACACCTCATTGCTCACATGTGCTTCCTTCGTGAATGGAAATCTAGTTTGTTTCCCTAATTGACAAGCATGGCACAAGTGTTGCATACTTTGAGATGTAAGATCATGTAGACCACTCACCAAGCCCTTCCTTTGCATGTCCTTCATCCTTTGTAAGTTTATGTTTCCAATTCTTTTATGTCGTAAGTTGATTCGTGCAATCTATTTATTTCCAATTGAAAATTAGACAGTTTGAGGGGTTGATAGCTTTATCTCCATGGTGAAAACTCTTCCTTGCTTGTTTCCTTTTTCTATGCCCTTGTAGTGCTACATGGGTCTTCAAGAAAACATACTTGATCATTGAGCCTCACCTCATAACCTCTTTCAACCATTCGACCTGCCAAAATCAAGCTCCTTGTGATGGTTAGCACATGCAACATATCCTTCAACATCTTGGAGCTTTGAGATCCATTCAATGCAACATCTCCCACATGTGTAATCTTGTGCTCAGTTTCATCCCCTCTCTCTACATTTCCTTGAGTGATGGGTGCATATAAATTAAAGAAAACATTTTTATTTTAACTCATATGGTTCCTACAACACTATCAATGTACCATGTAAAACTTGAATTGACTCTTTCACTTGACCCATACATTATAAGCAAGTTCTCATTTTCTGAATTTGATGAAGTACCACCATAATTACCTTAGTTCCTTTTGTATTTTTGATTGCATCCTCCTTTTCACTAACAATGTCTTGCATAACGGCCTGGTTTTCCACAATTATAACAATATTCTCCATTGGAAACTTCTATTCCATGTGATCTTCCTCCTCTTAATCTACTCCTTCCTCTTCCTCTTGATCCATAGCTTTGTTTTGAGCCTTCTTGGCTGTAGGAGCTTGACTTTGAACTTCCTCTCCCTCTCTCTTAGGAGTTTTATCCACCTCTTTTGCCTTTGCCTCTACTTGCATAGAAAGATTGGGCTTGGATGCCATTTTATTGTGAACCTCCTTGGTCTATCTCCTTGGTCATCATCAATGGGACTACTTGATCAAATTTTGATAGGGAGTCCCTCACATAAAGTGATGTGGTGAATGCTTTCACCTTTCATCCTCTCTCAAGCCATTGAGAGTGTTCGCGACAAGATCCTCATCTTTGATTAGGCTCCCAATTGAGCCTAGGGCATCTTGAAGCTCCTTAACCTTCAAAATGTACTCATTTATATTAGTATTTAGTGCTTCCCTAAGATTATTTAGCTCATTCTTGAGTTGAATCTTCCTTGCCTTGGTTGATGAAGAGTACAATCTCTCCAAGGTCTCCCAAACCTTCTTGGATGTGTCCATGTCTTGTATATGCCCTATCATGCTATTGCTCTTGTGTTGGGATAGAATGGGTATGATTCTCATATCCCTCTCTATCCATTCACTTAGTGTCTTGAACTGCCCTTGAAGTGGTGGATCATGTACATGAGGCATTGTCTCCATGCTACTCACTAATCTCCACGATCCTTTGCCCATGAGGTAGTTGCTAACTCTAAATTTCCATGGTTGATAATTGCCTTTCTCTAACTTTTCCGTTTGTGCATTATACTCAGCCATAATGAGCTCTAAGATGCTACTCTAGCTTCTTCTCAATTATTCTTATGCTGTAGAAAGCTAGGGTATTACCTTTCGATAATGTCTCCCTTGCTAATGGTCGAGGACTTGAGATTTCGATCGATATAGCCCCCATTTGATGTCTTGTTGCTTTGATAAGTCCTTGTGCTTCCAAGAGTTGTTTTGATCCCTTCAAGTCTTCAATATGATGCCCAATGATGTCCCCAAGCCTCAAAAATTGCTTTGATACCACTAATGGGGGATCATTCTAGCACCGAGGTGCAAAAATGGAAGATGACTGCCCTCAATTAGTTCTACAAGCACAGATATGTGCTCACTCGTCTACACTTTTCTCTACATCGTTACAAATACTTGAAATGAAACTTTGCATAATTACAATAGACTAAAGGAGCTACCCAACAAACTTTAAATCCTCCCAAATGGATATTCTAGCTCGTAGAAGCATCCTTTGAAAAATAGGCTAATTGTTTGCAACACTCTCTACCTATGTGCAGAGATATACGTTCACGAAGTTGGCAATTTCTCAAAACTTACTAAGTCAGATAACTTGAAACTTTGCCCAAGTGAAGAGAGGCCAAATAAACCTTGAAATGAATGAAAATGAGTAGAATGAGAGGAAAAAATGTTGTACATTTTGGTACAATCAGATTTGGAAAAAGCCTAACTACACGTCTATATAGAAAGGAGCAAAATCATGCGTAAGTGCGGTAAGCAAGCAAGGGGGCTGCTTGCTCAAGTTTATGACTTCACTAAACTAAGTGGAAAACTTGTGGAATTCATACAACTCAAGAAATAGATGTGGGATGATGCTTATATAGAGTTTTGCTTTTCCTAAAATCTAGCTAACCACCCACCAATTAATGTAGGTGCACTTTTTGGTGGTTGATTGATAAGATTTGAATTTTGTTGACTTTGGTGGAGCTTTTAACTTGAATCCATGACTTTCGGTCCCACGTTTTGATTTTTACTTGCAAAACTTGTGCTTGAACCCTTTTGCATGATTGAGACTTGATTTTCAACACGTATTACAAGATTACAAGAGAACAAGGCTAGATGTCCAATAGCTAGACTAGAAAAAACTAGAACAAGGAACAAGACAAGAATTGAAACTAGAACTTGGAGAGTACTTACCTGGCAGTGTGGAGGTGATCACAGTCTAGGTGGACTGGGTCCAATCGTAGCACATGTAGACTGTATGAAACTACTAAGTGTTGGATGGTTTATGTAATCAAAATGTGAAGGTGAAGGTGAAGCTGGGTATGGAGAGGAGAGATGTGATGAATTGGTTATGCGAAGGGCAATATATGAATGCACGATAAATACATGAACATGAATGATGAGGACAAAAGAAAACCATACACATGAATCGATTTTGAAAGGAAGAATGTTCCTAAAATAGAGTTTCTTATACACTTTCAAAATTTAATTCCACTGCATGGGTCCTTGTGGATGTTTGCACGATAAAAACAAAATAAAGTCAAACACATGAATCGGGTTTGAAAGGAAGAACTATCCAAGAATGGAGCTTCTTATACAATTTTAAAATTGAAACATATGCATGGGTGTTTGTGGATACTATGAATGCATGTGGATTATGATTTATGAATAAATAGAAATGTATTGTCTCAATCACAATGGATAACCCTCATTGGTTCAATGCAAGATTTCGGAGCCTTCTCACATGGAGAACGAGATAAAAAGGAGACATGTAAAAACATATAAGAGACTAAGAGACAAGGGATAATTAATTAAAAGATATTGCAATGAAAGACATGTACATGTGTGTTGTGATACGTCAAGATAAGAAATCTACTAATCAATGGCATTATGCATGACCCTTGCACCGTGATAGTTCAACCGAATGTCACATGTGAGAGGATAGGTTCCACTTCATTGATCCTATATCTTTCTGGGAACATAATGTCTAACTAAAGAAGTTAAGACTCATAAAAACAACTCTAACTCACTCACAAACTCCATTGAGGATGATCAAAGATAGAGAAACCAATGGGTTTATGAGCCTATCCTAGTTCGGGACTCTAACTTAAAGTTGATTCTAGGAACTATGCTCTTACTAGCCCACCTTGGTTCCTCACATGCTCAACTGAGGGTGATCATCTCAAGGAAACCATGTGCTAGCAAGGTTTTTTGGAGGGGGTTTTTATAGTTTTTTGAATGAATCTCCACCCTTGGATCTAGAGAAATCAACTCTCAATCCTAGGATCAACTACTCTTCATTACAACCATTGGATTTATCAAATAAATGTCTAGGATTGATTCTTTATATGATATCTAAGGCAAATGGGAAGGGGGATAGGCCCCTTGATTCTTCACATTGGATATGGGAAAGATCTGGACCCTCCGATCAGTGTTGAGTTCAATTTGGATAAGATAAGCTAGTATTTTTAGAACAAGTTTTCACTATTGATCTTTGGTCAGCAAAATAAGTTTGTGCGATGAAAAAACGCGTGAATCCTCCTTGATTTAAGCTTTAGTGCATCTCCACCTGTGAATGGGAGCTCATCCTTACTATACATCATGGTTTGTTTGGCATGTAACAACCCTTAAAGCCTTCAATTTGCTTATTCTAAGAAACTGTGATGACCTTGAAAACTCGACTCCAAATATGCTTTGATGAAGATGAAAATATCCTCCAAATATCCTTTGTTGAAGATGAAAATTTGGAGGGATATGTTTTCAAAGTTCTCCTTTAGGAATATGTAGAATAAACTCTCATCTGAATCTCCCTTATACAAGTTTAAATAGATTTGGAAGTTTGCAAGGTGGCATTAAGGTTTCTAGGAAGCTTTGATAGCCTTGAAAATTTGTACAAATATGTAGCCATATTATCTTTATACATGCCAACCATATGGCAAAGAGAAACTCATATACAGGATTTTATAGGCTCTTGGTGGAAAAATTACATTTTTACAAAATGCACATGGCATACAATGTGCTAGAAAATCTATTTACATGTAAAATCCATGAATTTTCATGTGGTTTGCTGACATTGAAATTTTGGCTTTAAGTTCCAAAATTTGACTAGCTTTGACTGCTATCCTAGATTTGCTTGATTTCTTCAAAGGTTTGCATGTGAAATCCCTTTGAGGTCCTTGATGCATCTTGGACTTTATAGGGAATTTTGGCTACCTTCATCGAATGTTTCATGAAATATGTGGAGTACTAAAGATAATAATGGGTGCAACTAGCTTAGAATTTATGCATATAATCTCATGAGGACACATGGTAAAGGCTTTTCCATGGCTATGTATGAATCACCAAATTTATCTCTCTTTGTTGGCAAAATAAAGTCATCTTCTCTACCGATTTTGACATGTTTGATTGTGTCGTCCATGAATGTATGTCGTGTGTTTTTCTTATCTCAAAGAATTGGATCGTTTTTCACAACAATAATTTTTTCCTTACTTCCTTGGGGTAATGGTTGAGCTATGGGTTTGATTTTTTTGTCTAAAGTTTTGTACTTTGTTTCAACTAAGGAATCATGTGTTTGGTTAAATTTTGAGCACTTGTCAAGATTGATAGCATACTCTTGGTTAAGATCATACTCATCAAGGGAAGAAAGAAGAATAATATGGGAACTAGAATTTTGGTGAAGACATAACTCAAACTCCTTGAGAGTATAGAAACAATGAAATGTCTCAATCATATGCTCAGGATTTTCATCATGTTCCATGATTTTGTTGGTTTAATAATTTTTTTTTGGTTTTTTGGATAAAAGACTTGAAAAATTGACTCTTATGAAGAAAATCTAATCTAGAATGTGGAAAACAAAGTGACAAACTATTGTACAGGTTGCTTGGTTGCGAGATGTCAAACTAGTGTCCACTCTTGTCCTACTGAACAATGGATTCTATTTGAAAATTTGATCATATGTAGATCCAAACATGAATCGAGGTGCATAATCACTACAATCATGCTCATGACCCTAAGCAACAATAGGTTTCTTTCTAATTGACAATCGATTCCTAGGATGACTCACTTCTACGATTTTGACTTGAAGTGATTGCATTCCATCCTTAGACTTAATTGTAGAATAGGTAGACCCACCATCCATGGCTTTAGTTTCCATAAAGGGCTGACCTAAAACAACTTCATAGGAGCAATCATCTTGAATAAAAAAGTGAAATTCTTCTATGATTCCTCCTATGGATATGCGCACACTAGCACAAGATCCATACAAGGTACCTACACCATTATCTCTAGTTCTCATATGCCATCCACAATCTTTATCTATGGGCCATCCGAATTTATCCTAGACTTCTCTTGAAAGCACATTATTTCAAAGCCGAGATCTACTAATGCATTTACAATGATAGCATTCTTATCATTGCCTATTCTAACATGCATCTCCAATGTACCTCTAGACCAAAATTTTCTATTGGTGACTTTTAGGATTGTTTTCATGATTTTCATGGTCAAGTTGCATAGGTCCTAAGAAATTTTTAAAAACATTTACTTCATCATCATCAAGGTCTTCTTCATCAAATTCATCAAAGTTTAAGGCTTCATTCAGAGCTTGATCTTAAACTAGAGAATCTTTTATCTCATTATCTAGATGAAGTCAAATCCTCTTCCTTTTAATTAGGCTGGTAAGGTTATCTTTAAAAACAATCTTTGCAATAGAGAAAACTTGTTCAAAAGACATAGGCACTTGACACTTTCTTGGAGTGATTTTAAAAAGAAGATTCTCAAAGAAATTTATCTTGAGGATTATAGCCAAAATACTCGCGATGGATTCTTTCAATGGGTTGATTCCCCAAAGCCTAGTAGCTCTATTACTTACTTACTAAATGAGTATATTAGAAGTTATGAACAACATCTGAACAAGGATAAGATAACTTTGGAACCTGATCTTCTGATCAAATATCTTCAGGTTCATCTTGAAACTCATAGGGAAGTTGAATGACAATTAGAAGAGCCCGATAAGCACTATGGTCTTATTGAAAATTGGCAAAAAGTGCATAGAATAGTAGACATTGTAGCCCATAGACATCAAGAGACAATCCATGCTTTATGAGCAAACTAGTCTTCCTCAAGCTAGCCCTCCACAAGCTAAGAAGCAAGTTAGAGAAAAATCTCATGCTACACTTTTTAACTTTACTTGTATTCCTCAAATGATGGAGCCTACTCAAGGTTTTAAAGTAGATCCAAATAAAAGTGTAGGTGAACAATCTCACGTGGAGACTCTCACTAAGAAAATGGGAAGTCTTATTGCTCAAACAATTTTCAAAATCTTCAAAATCAAGATTTTCAAAATCATCAACGGTATACTATGGAAGCTCGTCTTGCACTCAAGTATGACATGCTGCTCGCCAAGATTCTCAAATACATGAATTGCCTTATCAAAATCCTAATTATCCTATTCAACCAATACCTTATCATCAAAATCCCCAATTTTAGAATTTCTCACCACAAGTTAATCAAAAGCCTCAAAATCTAAATGGTTTTGTGTGTGGTCCTTTTAGGTGTCCTTGGTGTGATTTGTTAGAGCATTTTTTGAGAGATTGTGAACTACTGAAGGTTGCTAGGGAGCAACGACTTAGTAATAGGAATTCATCATAGATCTACTAAGGTCAGATAATTATAATGCCATTCTTCTTATAGTGGATAGAGTTACAAAGATGCCACACTTCGTCCCATTCTCAAAGACAATCAGAGGTGCCATCAGTGTGAGACTTTTTCTCAGATACATATTTAGGCTTCATGGACTGGATGATGACATTGTTAGTGATCGAGGTCCACATTTCATATCCAGCTTTTGGAAAAGTCTATGAAAGCTCCTCGGTGTTCAAGCTCAATGATCTACAACCAATCATCCATAGAATCATGGGAAAACAGAACAGGTGAATCAAGTCCCAAAAAGAGTATCTTCATTACACCGTGAAATATCATCAAAATGATTGGTTCAAGCTTTTACTCTTTGTAGAGTTTGCCTATAATAACAATGCTCATACATCTACCAAGCAGACTTCCTTCTTTGCAAATTATGGACAACATCCAAGGATGAATATACAACTCTCAAATCATCTCAAGAACCGAGCTCCTCGAGATAATGCCCATTACCTCATGGACATTCACAAAGAACTCAAGGAAGAGATCCAAAAAGCTCAAGTGCAATATAAGTATTCATCATTGTGTTCAAAATCAAGAATTTATTGACCCCATACCTTCTGTTGATGTTTGAAGAAGCTGCTAGGAAAGGTGCTCTCTCATCTGATATAAACATTACTGTCATTAGACTTATTCACAAAAAAGGTCCTAAGGAGGACTTAAACAACTAGAGACCCATTACTTGCCTTAACTCTATGTACAAAATATTTGCTTCCACTCTTGCTAGAAGACTTAAACCCCTTATGGATAAAATTTTGATGCCCATGCAAAAGTCCTTTATAAAAGGGAGGTACATTTTAAATGCCATTATTTCTATTTGGGAAGGTCTTGACTATGCTAATGAAAGCGACATAGATAACTACTTCTTCAAAGGAGATTTTCATAAGGCTTATGATAGAATAGAGTGGGATTTCATTTTGCAATCCCTCAATGATATTGAGCTTAGAAAAAAATTCATAAAATATTTTTGCACCCTTTTTCGCAATGCCTGTTCTAGAGTTTCCATGAATGGTGAGCTTTCCCTCCCCTTTAGAATTTGTAGATCCATCACGCAAGGTTGTTCTTTTGCTCCCCTTTTATTTGTCATATCCAATAATGCTATTGGGTGGTTGGTGGAGCATGAAATGACTAAATGAAGTATCAAAGGCATACCCATCCCTAACAATAACAAGAAACTTTGTTTGCAGATGTTTGTTGATGATACTAATATGTGCACTTCGGGAGATCTTTATTCTACAGCCCTTTTTTTTGGAATGTTTGAAAAAATTTTGCATAGCTAGTGGATTTCATATTAATCATTCTAAAACAGGATTTAGGTCATCTAATAATTTGGTACCTGACTATGTTGCTATAAATGGTTGTCTTACATTGGAGGTTGAGGTCATTTTCACGCTTTTGGGTATTCCCATGGGATTTAATGTATCAATTCAACAAATATGGGAACGGATATTTGAATAATTCAAAAAAAAAGTTATTCAACTGGTATAACGTCTACTCCTCTCTCTAATAGAACATTTATTTTCAAACACTATCTACTCCCTTGTTTGGTCTATTATTTTTCCGGTTGGATGCAATCCACAAGACAACTTAACAAGGTGATAGATCTTGCTAGATGTTTCTTATGGGGAGGAAATGAGCACGCCTTTAAAGTCCCTGAGGTTTCTTGACACGTCTCTTGTCTTCCCAAAAAAGAGGGAGGTCTTGGTATTATCAACCCAATCAAAATGGCTGAAAACCTTTTTGCTAAGTGGGTTTGGGGATGAATTAACTCTAGTGATATCTAGGATTTGCTTCTAAAAAGGGATGCTCATAAGTTTTTTGTTAAAAACTATAAATCTTGGAGTAATACTCATCTGTGGGAGATTGTTGCCACCCCCCAAACTTTTCTCCTATTGGGAGTGTTTTATCTTACACATTTTAGAGAGCTTGGATGAAGGTTAATGCTTTTTAGTCGCTTGAAATTGATTTTGAAACTAATCTGAACTTCTTTCTTGAGGAGTGTCCTTGGCATGGGTGGTTAGCTTTATGGTTCCATAAAAGTCTTGCCATGAAGGAAAACAAATGTTTCAAAAATAGAATCAGGAAGTGGAGTTGATTTCTTCAAGCAGATGAGACCATCATTGACGATTAGTATCATTGAGCTGAAAAAATTGTCCTCTTCGTGTGTGTAGGTAATTTTGGACCCCTAGAATATTGTGAAGGGAAAGATGATGGACTACACGACTGCTAACCTCTCTGTGGAAGATGTTGCCAAGGACATGTAGAATAGATTTAAAAAAAATATAGTATCCATCGTTCACATTGTTCACAAACTCAATTCCAGATGGAAGTGCAATTGGTCTGCCTACCAGTGGAGATATATATTAAATGTCATATGGGCCTTCCCTTACAACATGAAACATTCCTACTTGGAATGGCGTATTCTTCACAATGAGCTATGGAATAGCACCACCGCTAGGAAGATTAATGATAGTAATGGTGATTGTTCAATGTGTAGCAAGGAAGAGGATTTTCCCCACTTATTTGTTAATTGATGGAATGTCAAGATTTTATGGAAATTATTGGAACTTATCCTGAAGTTCAAGAATCTGCCTCAACTAGGGCTCAATGAGATCATTTTGGGATGTTGCAACAAGCTGGAGCTAGAGTTATGGAATATCTCGAGAGAGTTCTCATCCTATGGCACATTTGGCTGCAATTTCAAAGTGGAAAGAAAAATTACCTGATTCCCCTTAGGAGAGCTTTATCAGCTTCTAGTCATGAGAGCCTCCTAGATATTAATAGAGTCTCATAGAATTTCATGTTAGTTCTTAGAAATAATCCTCCAAATAAATGGAGAGATATCCTCTTGTTTTTGTACTCTAGAGATAGATTTCTCATGGTTTCTTGTATTAAAGATATGTGACTTTGTTGTGGCAGGTGGGTGCACCTTTTTGCTCCCCCAACCCCCCCTTTTTGGCTATGTGGGATCACTTTTTCCTTGTATACATTGTACTTTTTCCATTAATTTAATATCCCTCTCTTGCTATATTGGTGAAAGTATTGGAAGTCCTGACGTCACAGAAGCAACCATTAAAAATCACGACAGCTTCATCCACTCCAATAAAAGCCCTAAATTATAATTTCATGTACACATCTGCTCGTTCTCTCTTCACATCTTCGTACTACATGGTTCTCCAAACATACCTGAATCCTATCAGCTCTTCAATTAGCTAGTGCAGAAGATTATCTCTTTGTTTTCTTCTCTCAACCGGTGTTCTTTCTGCTATAAACTGTATAAAAATCAGTTTTTGGAGATTGCACAAAATATCTGCTTCAAATTTCTTTCATATTACTTCTAAACATTGCATAGCCGAAGAAAATAGGCACCATTTTGCTCTTTTTCTTTGTGTAAAGTGTCTACAGTCTCTTCATTGCCAACCATACCAAATATCTGAGCAATATGAGGCACTCTTAAGGGTGGTATATGCCCTTTGTTGTGTGCTTATTCTTGTAGTTGTACTTATGATCATAGGTATTCTTGTGTTGAAGTTGCCATACAACTTGACTTCCAAAGGAGAGCTGAACCATTCTCCTATCATCCTACATAAACTATGCAGAAGCAAGGATGTAGAGGATGAGCTCTGATACCACTTGAAGTGGATAAACAGAGCAAGAAGCTATGGCAATGTTGAAGAGATATGCAAATAAGATAAAGGGAGAATCGATGCACAAATATGAAAATAGAATGTGTCTTTTTATTCTCTATAGAAGTATAGATATATATAATAAGGCTCATGTCTTGGGCATTGATTGAAGGTACATAAAAAGCACATCATGCTTCCCTGCAGCAGCCTTCTTCGATCCTACTAGCTTCATGCTACATATGGAAGTCATGAACCCTCACACAAGCAGCCATTAAAACTCATGATACCTTCGTCTGCTTTGCCAAAAGACCTAAATTATAATTTCATGTACACAACTTCTCACTCGCTCTTCAAATCTTTATACTTCATGGTTTCTCCAAAAGAAATAGAATCTTGTTAGCCCTTGGGCTAACCAGTGCAGAAGATACTTTGTCAACAAGCTCATGTGCATCACCTAACTCCTTGAACTTCAATGAATGCCCAAGGCATGAGCCTAATTATATATGTGTATACGTTTATTGAGAATAACAAGGGACATTCTATTTTCATATCTATGCATCAATTCTCCCTTTTTCAAAGCACTGGAAAACATTATTTGTACATAGTTTCTTGCCACATTGGGCATGCCTCATTGGGCTTCGACAAAAGTGGTTACAATGATCAAGTAAGTATTCTAACCTTTTGGTCGCCTGCTTTGTAGTTCTCCCTAATGTTTGTGTATTTTGTTCCAAGTTTATAGGTTAAAGATTCTTGTTCTTAAAGGAATTTAAAGTAGATACTCGATCCTGATGAGAACGTAAAACTAACAGCATTTATAAAAGAGCATATAGCCCTTGTCTAAGCATCGTAGTATGATGTCAAGATCTCTCTCTCTCTCTCTCTCTCTCTCTCTCTCTCTCTGTCTCTCTCTCTCTCTCTCCGCAACATCCATTAAATGCATCGAATGAAGCAATCTCAGAAGTAAAAATTCTATTAAAAATCTGCGTATTATGACAGGGCATCTTAACTAAGTATCAGAATCCGCATTCAAGCGCAAAAACAATGTTATCCGATCTTCTTTGTAAAGGTTTAAAGCAGAATCGCGAAGATTCCACTACAACTGTATGTTCTTTGTTATCTAAGAGTCGTGCATCCATGGGTGGTGTATTTCACTAACAATATTCAAAATGTTTGCCTCATTACTTCACTAAAACTGATCTTTTAATTTCAAGAAGGATTGAGGACTTAAATTTAAGTATACTTCTCTATACTTAAATTTGAAACATAAATAGCCGTATGCCTGTATGCTGACATAAGATGCAATTATCTTTGCAAAGAAGGAGGCCCTTGCGTTCGAGTTTGTATTGGATTCTTTTGGAATTGGGCTTCAGATGCTCCCACGATTATGGCTACCAGAGATTAAGAAATTATCCCCTTTTATTTTCTAGCAACTATGATGAGTAAAATCTCTCTCTCTCTCTCTCTCTCTCTCTCTCTCTCTCTCTCTCTATTAGCCGATGTCTTCTTCCACATGAAGACCAATCTTATTTGTGGTAGGACGGTGACTGTGAATCACAAGAGACAATCCATTGAACTTCTTACATTCTAGTGGAAAGACAAGACTGCGAGGCATGTATCATAATGGAAGCTCTAGCCCTCTGAATATCTTCCCCCCTCTGAGATCAAAGAAACCGGTAATTTGAAACCCTTTAAATCTCCTAGTGTTGATGGGATTCCTAATGAATTTTTCTTGGAACTTAAGAACTTCCTTACCCCATACCTTTTGTTGATCTAGGTAGAAGCTGCTAGGAGATGCTCTCTCATCTCATATAAACACTGGTGTCATTAGACTTGTTCACAAAAAGGGTCCTAAGGAGGACTTAAACAACTAGAGACCCATTAATTGCCTCAACTCTATGTATAAAATATTTGTTTCCAATCTTGCTAGAAGACTTAGCCCCCTTATGGATAAAATTTTGCTGCCCTTGCAAAAGATTTTTATAAACCAGAGGTACATTTTAGATGCCATTATTTCTATCCGGGATGCTCTTGAGTATGCTAATGAAAGGAACGTAGATTACTACTTCTGCAAAGTAGATTTTCATAAGGCGTATGATAGAATAAAGTGGGATTTCATCTTTCAATCCCTCTATAATATGTTAGCACCCTTTTTGGCAATGCTGGTCTAGAAGTTCCATGAATGGTTAGCTTTAACTCCCCTTTAGAATTTGTAGATCCATCAGGCAAGGTTGTTCTTTGAATCCTCTTTTATATGCCATATCAAGTGATGCTCTTGGGTGGTTGATGGAACATGAAATGACTAAAGGCAATATCAAAGGCATCCCCATCTACGACTTTAACAAACAACTTTGTTTGGAGATGATTGCTATTGATACTAATATGTGCACTTTGGAAGGTCTGAAAAATTTCTGCATAGCTAGTGGATTTCATATTAATCATTCTAAGACAGGATTTAGGTCATCTATTAGTTTCTTACGTGAATATATTTCTAGAAATGCTTCTCTTATATTGCACGAAGAGGTCATTTTCACGCTTTTGGATATTCCCATGGAATTTAGTGTCTCAATGCAACAAAGATGGGAATGGATATTTGACAAATTCACAAAAAAAGGTACTCAATCGGTATAATGTCTACTCTTCTCTCTCTCATAGAACATTTATTCCCAAACACCATCTATTGCCTTGTTTGGTCTATTATTTGTCGTATTGGATGCCATTCAAAAGAAAGTTTAGCCAAGTGATAGCTCTTTGCTAGAAGGTACTTATGGGGTGGAAATGAGTAGGCCTTTAAAGTCCCAAAGGTTGTTTGACAGATCTATTGTCTTCCGAAAAAAGAGGGAGATCTTGGTATTATCAACCCAATCAAAATGGCAAAAAGCCTTTATGCTAAGTGGATTTTTAGATGCATTAACCCTACTGATATTTGGGATTCGCTTCTAAAAAGGGATGTTCAAAGGTTTTTTGTAAAAAACCATAAATTTCTAAAAAATAATCATCTGTGGGAGATTGTTGCCTCCCCCCAAACTTTTTGTCTTGTTGGGAGTGTTCTATCCTGCAGATTCTTGAGAGCTTGGATGAAGGTTCTCCTAACAATGATTCTAAAACTAATCTGAACTTCTTTCTTGAGGAGTCTCCTTGGCATGGGTGGTTAGCTTTATGGCACAATAAAAGTGTTGCCATGAAGGAGTACAAATGTTTCAAAAATAGAATCAGGAACTAGATTTGGTTTCTTGAAGCAGATGAGACCATAACTGATGATGTGATCATTGAACTGACAAATGTCTCCTCTTCCTATGTGCAAGTGGTTTGGGACATCAAGAATATTATGAAGGAAAACATGATATGGAGTGTAGGACTGCTAGAAGATGTTGCCAAGGACATGTGTAATAAATTTAAACAAAATATAGGATCAATCTTCACAAACTCAATTCTAGATGGAAGTGCAAATCTTCTACCTACTAGTGGAGATATATATTTAATGCCATATTCGAAAGACACTCGGCGCAGTGCAAACAAAAATTTCCGTAAGTTAAACAAAATTTTCCCATTTCTATATTTTCCCTAAGTTAAACATTGATTTTCTGTTACATAATTACGTATGTCCTATCTACTGAATTGCTTGAAGCTATCCACATGGGCACCATCACGAATATTATATTGAAAAATACAAAGATTATTTCAAGAAAAGAATTCTTCCACCTGGATAAGATTATGTTCAATACTGAAAACCAGAATCAACACTAGTACTGGGAATGAAAATACATGTGGAAAGGGTTGCTTATTACACGCCAACATGTAGCATTGTTAATGGCATTGTTCAAATAGAGATTTTAGTTGTTGTATCCGATGTATAATCTATATTCCAGCCTAGATTTCAAACTAAATGCTTCGTTGTATACGCATTTTAGAAGATATGGTACTATAATAAAATGCGGTTCGAATTAGGATGACAGGCTGCACTTAAAGACAATATAATGCTATGTTTTTGTGACAAAGTAGATGGGTTATGTGGCCAGCAGTGACTATTCTAGATCATTGCTATCTTTAGAGTATACCATACTATTTTTAGAGTACAAGAAGGTATATATGGATGAGAGGAGAGTCACACACACATCATTCAAGTCTCTTTCTAACAACAGTAGAAAAAACAAACTACAATCCGAGGAAAGAATTGATTTTCAAGGAGGAATATCAAGCTGAAGAACACACATATGTTTGATCTAGCTCGTACTATCACATCGTAAACAAATGTGTCGAGCCACTTAGTCTTCTTTCTTACTTCCCACAATATCTCACAGAAGAACCAACATGTCGAACGTCCACGTGGGCACCATCACGAATATTATATTGAAAAATACAAAGATTATTTCAAGAAAAGAACGCTTCCGCCTGGATAAGATTATGCTCAATACTGAAAACCAGAATGAACACTAGTACTGGGAATGAAAATACATGTAGAAAGGGTTGCTTATTACACGCCAACATGTAGCATTGTTAATGACATTGTTCAAATAGAGATTTTCGTTTTTATATCCGATGTATTATCTACATTCCAGCCTAGATTTAAAACTAAATGCCTCGTTGTATACGCATTTTAGAAGATATGGTACTATAATAAAATGCAGTTCGAATTAGGATGACAGCCTGCACTTAAAGACAATATAATGCTATGTTTTTGTGACAAAGTATATGGGTTACGTGGCCAGCAGTTCTCCTTTTTTGTTTACTTTAGTGACATCTATATATGCTTTATGTATGTATCGTACTTCAGAGATAATATGGTTTTTATTAAAAACTAAAACTGGTGTATATTTCTCATCCAAAAACAACCTCTCAATCATGGAATAATCTCAAAGTAGGTAATCAATTGGCCCAAAAAGACTAAGGAGTCAACCACTACACCAAGTGGAGTAAATGACTGAATGGACTAGTCATACTACTAAAGAAAGTTAAGGTAAGCAACTTCTAGAGATATTTGTAGGTACTCTTCTTTTGTAGAGTTTTAATATAGCAGTAAATTTTTTCTTTTCTATAAAAAAGAGTTTTTTGTATAAAATTTTGCATCACGCTTCTCATCGTACAATTGGTTTCTAGGATACGCACTGAAATTGCAAGCATTTTAGCTATTGTATACTGTTCTAGTTTACTTTCTATTCCTAAGTAGAAACAAATATTGTTTTTATCTTTGATTCGGCATTCTTTGAAAAGAAATAGGACAGACTATTTTGTAGCCAAGAGCTCACCACCTATGGATACTCCACATGTACAACCATACTTTGGAATACCTACTGATACCTATTCATGAAATTAGTTCTTAAACTTTCCGTTAAGGATTTTAAGATTATTGTATAACAAGTCTACAAAAAGAAAACTTGATTAGCCGTATTAGACTCTCTCCAAAAATTTCAAAGATTTTTGTTATAGAAAAGAATCCCCAACTAAAGAGAAGGCAACAACACCATCTCTAAAAGATTTACTTCTCTACTATAATTCATGGAGTAGATTCCCTAACTTCCATTTGCAGCATGCAATAATTACAAGGATAATGTCCAAAAAAAAGTATTTCTTTCCGCAAAAGATGTTTTCCTAGCTCACGTCTTATTAACATTCATGAGCGTCATGGATTAATGGTTAAGCGAGCCTGATTGAGATCCCTTCATGACATTGGAAACACTTTAAGCCAATTTTCTTGATATGCTTATAACATATAACGCAATACAAATTTACTCTGTATAAAATAGTGTTTGCTAATGCTAACGAGTAGTAATAATTTGAGAAAACTCGTGAAAAACAAAAAGGAATAGCTGATGCCACTTCTCAAAACCCTAATGAGCTATTATTTTAGAACTAGGTAAAACAAATCCCTTTCTACAATTACAAAATCATAGTTGCATCATTTATTGCATCCAAAACCATCCTTTTAAGACTTTAATTTAATGTAAATTAGGATGAAGGAGGTTAGAATCAAGTTTTTTTGGAAGCCTGTTATAAATAAAAAGAAGAAAATTTTCATCACATTAGAAGAAAATTTGAAGCCTTATATCTTCAAAAATCCTATATGAAGGAGATTTTTAGCAAGAAAATATTGAACTTCAACAATTGGCACAATTTGGAAACAAATTGAAGAGTTGAAGAAAGAAAAAGAGGTAAAAACTAATATTCTATGTACTTCATGTAGTTAAATAGGAAATATTATGCATAATTCTTAACGAACATATGTACCAATTTTGTGGAAGGGAATCCATGAGGCCAAAGATTGTTCATGCTTAAAAGGGACTCAACAGGATAGATTTGACTAGAATCTTACTATGCTTGCATAATTTTACACAAAACTTAAAACAATAAAAAACTCCTTACTTGCTCTCTAATGTACTATATTTATGCAGAGTATGGCCAAAGTCAAATTAAATGCCATCTATTAGAAGTATTCAACTCATGATGATATAGCCCCTAGTTGCAATATTACTATTAGAGGGTTTCTTCAAAAATAATGGGGAATGAAATTCCCTATAATAGAGATAGAGCCTACCAAAGCTCCTTAAACATAAGTAAATTTTATTTCATTTAGTCATGTTGTGCTTATGGTTACAATATCAAAGGGATATGAGGAGACAATAGGATATTATAAGAAATCAACTAAGCATCATTGATAGTAAAGGATAAAGAGGTCATCAACAACCTCAAAGAAGCCTATAATATCCATAATAAATTGACAATCAATGGGATCTATTTTTCCTTCCATGCCAAACATAGGTATTGATAGGTTTCTAAAAAATAATCCACTAGAGGGTAAGTTTGAATAACTTTACCCATATGGAGCTTGAGGTATGAAGTGAGCTATTTAAGATTATGTATGTATCAATAATTTACCGCTCAAGTTCAGAGGGCTAATTACTCCAATGCCTTCTGCCATCACTGAAAAACTATAAGATTCCAGAGCTAATAATGGAAACTCCAAACCCTCCTATCAATAAGCTAATTATTCTTGAAGGATTTGGCATGAATTATATGTAAAAATTCACTATTAAATATTTTTATCTTTGCATCAAAACAATGGCCTCCTTTATGATAACACTTAGAGATCAATGTACATCTTAAATCATTGGGAGCAAAAAAATAGTCATACATGTCTATTCAAGGATTCTTGTTGTTGGATCTTGACCCGCTAATTGAGCATGAAGACATGAAGTATATGAAGAGAATCCATGAAGAAATAAGTGATGGAAGGAAGAGCAAAAAGATTACGAAGCCTACACATTGAAAACAATCCCTATGTGAACGGAAACATTTACATATGTAACATATACTAAGAAGTCGGATCAAAAATAGTTCTAGAAAGTTCTAGAAGCATAAGACATGAACATATAAGTCAATTAAGCTCATAACTTTATAGAGTGGAGACTCATCGTAGTCATTGTAAGTCATAAACTCATGTATAGGCAGCAAGGCTCTCAAGGTGGTAGATTGTGAAGAAAATCTCCTTACTGTTAGAGTCTTTTCTATGGTTATGAGTACATGGATCCAAAACCACTTTGTACACATCTTCCCTATTAGTAAAAAAAGGTATTTTGTAGAAGAATTTGACTCAAATCTTAATTTGCAAAGAGATCAATGTCATTTTGTAATTGTATGTATGATAGTTGACAATCACATCGAGGATCCATGAATTTCTTAATGTCAAATCTTGAGGTATACTATAAATTTTTTAATGACTTATATTATTGGAAATCTAGGATCCTTGAGCACAATTGTTTAGAATATCTTTACAAAAAGAGCATCCATGATTAGAGAATTAAGCTTAAGAGTGTAGAGGTCTCCAATGAAAGAAGGTAGAATACATTTTAAGACATAGTACAACTTCAAAAGAGTAATAAAGTTATCTATGAGGTAATTCTTCAAAGTATGGATTGGAATAATTCAGCTAATAAATGAGAAAACTTCTAGTAGTCAAGTGCATAAGAATCTTGGGAATTCATAACGAATTAGAGGAAATATTGAAGCTAAATTCTAGGAAGAGAAAGGTGCATGTTCAACGAGAGAAAGTGATCACATTTCTTGCATGAAGTGATAAAGTCTATAGAGTTTGAAGTATTGCTAAGATATTCATGATTGCATATGAATTCTAATATCCCATTAACTTAGTTCTTGTGGTGTTTTACACATCAATAAGTCGTATCAGAAGAGAAAGTTCCTAGAGGACAAAGGAGTTATAGGCATACAAAGTCTTGGAAGTTCTCATTGAGAAGCTAGAGGTTTAAGCATTAAATATCAAAAACATTAGAGGATTGCTTTGAAAGCATTCTTGAGTGTAAATAAATGAAAAATCTTAAACTATTTGAACCTTAAGCATACATGTTGCAACAAAAGAAAGGAGTTCATGGAAAATCATATAAAATTTGATAAATTGGACGAAGATAATTATCCTGCTTGGGTAATGAGAATGCAAGACTTATTTATGGGTAAGGATATCATGTTGTATATAATAGCTGAGGAAGAATTGCATTTGTTTGAAGATGATAGTTGAGGAAAAAAAGAAGATTTAGAAACTTTAAAGTTCTGACAAAATAAAAATGAAAGTAGAAGAACTTAGATTTAAGATACAATTTCATATCACTTGTTGCCACACATAAGATGATTGGAAATAGTAGAAGATATATGGAGTGCATTAAAAGATCACTTCCAAAACACTATTAAAGCTAGGAAAGATAGCTTATGGTCAAATTTTAGGAGATGAAAAAGGAGACAAAAAGAATTAATGATTATGTCACTAAGATGAAAGATTTGGTGGATAGTCTTGGATCTATAGATGATAACATTGAAGATCATAGGTCGATTTCACAATTTTCTACATGTTTGAGAGTACATGAAATGGGGAAACCCTTCGTATTATCAACTAAACTTTTAGTAAATCATTTTGTATCAAATATAAATTAGTTGCTTGGATTCATGCTCACATTTGAGAAAGACTTCATGTTAGATGGAGATAAAGGACAAAGGTCTGCTATGTATGCAAAGAATAAAAACAAGGGACAAAAACGTAAAGAAAAGGAGAAAGAATAATCAACTTTTTAGGTCATTTATGTCAATGCAAGAGGCAATGATATAGGGAAACATAGAGGAAAGCGAAGAGGTAGAGATAATGAAAGTAATAATAAGAACACATGTTGGATATGTGGCTTGAGAAATCATATGGCATTTGAGGTAATGAAGGTAATAACAAGAAGACATGTTGAATATGTGGCTTGAGAAATCATTTGGCATTTGATTGCTTTCATAATCAGCAAAGTTAGAATCAAAATCTTAATAACTATGCTAGAGGTAGCGTCAAAAGGTATCAAAATCATTTTCAAAGAGAAAGAAAAAGTCAAAGAGATGGCTATGGTAGAGGTGGATGAAGAAATCGGGAAAAACTCAGTCTTACAACATAATCTACTAAAATTATGCAAATGATATACAAAATGATAATCATAGATTATTGATGATGAATTCTATCAAAATATTAGATAAAGAATACCTGAATGTATTTAATAATGCCTGTGGTTCTTAAAATCATTTGTGAAGATATATAGAGTTAATGTCAGAATTAGAAGAATGCATCCCTAGGCATATAATTCAAAATAGATAATATCACAAGGTGCATGTACATTCAATTGGAAAGCTGAAGTGAAGGACTAGAGGAGATTTTCTTACAAGTGTTCTGTTTGTTCCCACAATACCTAAGATCTTGATTAGTGTGGGACAAATAGTTTAAAAGGGTTTTCAAGTCAAGTTTGCAAATGAAGGAGTTTTTGTGGAAGATCCAAACAAAGGGTACAATCAAATTGTCTATGGTAAGAAGGACTTTGGGATTTTTAGCTTTAGAGTGCAATGGAATATTATTCAGGCTTTGCTCACACATGGTGAGGAGGTGATTCTAGAATTAGACCCTTGCATAAGAGGTTCGGACATTTCAATGAAAGAGGACTCAAAGCTATGTTGGAAAATCATTTTTTTCAAGATCTAACTAATTTGGAGAGTCAGTGTAATAAAGTAAGTCTATGATCTAAGGATCAGACTCGTTCAAATGGACCTGAAATTAGACACTCTTTGGTCATCTGTGTGTATGGCCAAAGATCTCGAGTCTAGACTTACTAGGAGGTCTTGTGCTCTTGTGAACAAGTAATCCACCTAGCCTAGTGGTTAAGTCTCAAGGTGGGAAGTGGGAGGTCTTGGGTTTAATCCACATGGGATACATGGGGAGAGTTTTTTGCCCAAAGATCCCTAGAACCTTCTAGAAGCATCCACTTGAGTTAACTCTGGTTAACTGGGACACTTGGCACACATGTAGTTACATGGCTGACACATGGATGGTTAGTATCCAACTACCCAAGCATGGAGTCCCCTAGAGAGAGCTATATATGGAGGCATTTTGTTGGGAGGAGAGTCATCTCTCTAGCATGTGGTGGTGGTAATCCTTGTTCTCTTGCATTGGTAATCCTTGTTCTCTTGCATTTGGTTAGATGCTAAGTTCCATGACTGCATCTCTAGTCAAGATGTAAAGTTTTCAAAAAGCATGAAAACTTTATTAAGCACTTTTCTGAGGATGAGAAAAGTAAGCTTGGTTTTGTTTAACCTAAATAGAGCTTAAAGAAGAAACAAGTCAAAGTATCTTTGGAAATCAAGATATTTCCTAAAATATATGTCAAATATTTCTTTGGGAATTAAGCTATTTCCTAAAGATAAGCCAATAAAATGAAATAGTTTGGTTAACTATTTCAGTGGCTAGAAACAAATATCTTTTGAAGAAGCAATAAAGGGTTAAGTCTTGATCCTATCCAGAAGTCAAGAATTTCTTTTGAAGATCATTCAAGTAAAGGAAAAAAGATTCGAAGAATGAATCATTGGACTTGAAAGCAAAATATTCCAATCATTGGCTTCGTATTTCTTGATTCCTTGGCAGGAATCTAAAGTTCTTGAAAGGAAAATCTCCCTAGATGTGAGACTGAAATCTTTCAAGTAAGTTTTATAGCGAGTAGTTCGGAGCAGTTCCTTAACCTTTAGTATAGGTACTTAAGTCCAAATATTGATATAAACTAAAGGTATATCAAAGATTCTTAGCTTTGGAATCTGAGAGGCACCAGTGTATGCTTGGAATGAAGTTTAACGAAAGATCACTAAAAATCCTGTAGGTAAGCAAAGAAGCTTTAGATAGTTCAAGAGATCTTAAAGATAAAGACCAAAGACTTTATTTTAGTTGCAAGATCAACTAGACTTTATCAATCTTCGCCATGGTTGTCCAAAAATGTGCAATTTTGGAACTACTCAGTAGATTACCCAAGTATTGGCAATAAAATTCCTTTTGGGAATTATTCACTTAGGTTCCATTTATAGAATGGAAAATTGTGAAAAGAGTAAGCTGTTCCAAGTCTAAACAGAGTGAAGGAATTCCAAGAATGTAGTCTGCAACCGTGAAGATGGTACTAAATTCTATAGAAGGTAAAACATAGATGTTTAGCTATCCTTAAAGGGATTTTGGTACAAATCTAGAGAGCATGAGCGGATGCTTAGACTTAAGCAATAGGGAGAGTCCTATAAGACTCTTGACGGAGATAGGTACCTAAAGCATGAATAAAGAAGGAATCTGACTAGAAGTCAATAAACTCTTGTCACTACAAATTGTTCAAACATAAACCAATTGAGCTTGAATCTATGAAAATTCAAGTACTTGGAATTCTAATTTGTTTTCATTTGAAAACCCTAGCAAAGAAGGATGAATGATCCATAAAAAATTTTTCAAGTTCCCAAAGGAAATCACAAGAGCATGAAACGATCATTTGAATGGATCAAAATGCAAAAAATCTAGTTAGAGATAATGCCTGAAACTTCAAATTTCTCGAAAAGACTTGAAGCAAGAAGGTACTCTAAAAAGAGATGTTTAGAATTTAGGATAAAATTCACTCACACATCAATGTAAGTATAAAATAGGGTGGTATGGGACACCATATTTTATACTTGGATTGATGTAGAAAACATTGTATGGGACAACGGACCATGAGATGATGATTATCTTTTAGTCTTAGATTGGATCTTGAAGTTAGGTTTGATCCTCAATGGAATTAAGACTTCAAAGAAGGAGTTTAAATTCAAAGAGGATAAAAGTAGTATCTCACGATACTTCAAGATCAAGGAAGCAGAAGATATGAAGTAAGTAGCTTCCAAAATTTTCTTGGAACAATTCAAGATAAAGTGTTGTTGATTCGGAAATATTTCATAAATTTTTTAAAAAGTCGGACTTTGACTTCGAGTTGATTTTTGCAACCAAGGATTTGATTGACTAAGTAAAGCACCAAGTTCCTAGTGTAAGTTGGAAAATTCAATCCTTTGACTCAAAGAAATGCACAAGAATTGCATTCCTAGTAAGAAGTAATAAAGATTGAATATAGGCATAAAGTTAGTCTCAAGTGAAGCATTATTTGAGTAAACACTTATCAATAGAGCCTCAGTGGGTCGATTTGGATAATTTTTTAGGTTTTCTATGAATCTTTTTGAGAATCTAGCTTATTTCTCTTAAAGATAGAAAAAATATTTCAATACCCTGTTGAAACAGATCTTTGAGAAGTTAAAGTCTTGAGTCATCTAGACTTTGACTCATACAAGTTTTAGATATCTTTAAAGTTTGAATTGGTTGAACAGGGTTTTAATTCTTTATTTTTGCTTTCCAAATCTTTTGGATTTGACTCAGATATGGTATATGATTCTTTTCATAAAAGTCAAGGGTTAGTTAGATAAAACAAGCTAACTAAATTAAACATCCTAGATAGATGTTCTATACAAGAACCTTTTCAAACAACGAAAGATAATAAGTCCAAGATTGACTTATTCATTTGAGTTTGCTTCAACTTATAGCATAAATTATTTCCTAGAGTCCAATATACTCTATAATAGAGAAGTTAGGAATTGCTCATCAGATTGACAATTCCCAAAGAACTTCTAGCTCAAGTCTTTGAGAAAAGTGTCCTAAGTTGGACAATTTTCATTTTGAATTTGAATTGGTCAAGATACAATACACTTGAATCAAGGAAAATGGTAAACTTTCTCCTACACTTTACATAGGATTTTTAAACTCATTATGACAAAGTAGTTCTCTAGTTGGGTAAATAAAAAAATCAAGTAACTCTTTGATAGGAGTTAGCCATTGTACAAACATCCAAGCTAGATATTTCGGACAACCAAACTCGAAGTTTTCAAAACCAAATTCAAAGTGAATCAAGAGTTCTCAAAGTTTTGCAAGGGATAAGAATCTTGCCTTCGTTACTAAGTCCATGCACGATTCATGCCCAGAAATGGACTAGGAATTTGAATCCATCCAGTTCATATGTTTGTGCCTAGATCACACATTGACAAACTGTGAATTGGCTACGGATGCCAGCACAGATATGAGATATGTTCTTCTTGTTTTAGAACATGACCATGTTCTTCTAGTTTTAGAACATGACCATATTCTCCAAAGTACATAGGTACTTTCTTGGTGTCATTTGCAAGCTGAAAGGGCATACTTCATCACTCTGAAGTACATAAGGGCTAGTACAAAACAAGTTTTAGCAGTAACACCTTACTTCCTTGAGGTATCCATCCATCTCTTCCAATAGTTTACAGTTGAAGAATAAATGTGAGGTATCCTCCACAGAGCCACATAACACATAACTACCATCACTAATCCGAGTTCGCCTTGCTTTAGCACTAGTCCAAACTCCTTTGTGGAGAGTACGCCACGTGAGACAAGACCGTTTGATATTGATGGGAAGGTACCAGATGCATACACATTTGTGTCTCCACCGATATGATTTCCATCTAGTGTGCCATCTTGTGTTGAGCCTAGAGATGATCATAGTAATAGAGCCCCTCAATTTCTTGAAGTGAGGTAAAATATCTTTGGCAATGTCCAGCCGCTTAATACTCCTCCTTGAGCACATTTGCAACCTCCTTTCAATCATGTCTTTATGAGTCAGCAAAACCTTCAAACAGCTAAGAGACAAATGAGGAAGTTCAAAAGAAAGGAATTCAGGGAGGGGGCCATACACAACAGACATAGCAGTCCATCTATCAAAAACCTGGACGGCACATTTATGTTCCTTAATGCCCACATTGTCATTGCACTACAAGGAGAGCCAACCAGTCCACATACTTTCTTGGTGAAAAAAATATGCATATTGAAAGAATTTAGGATCACGGTTACAAAACTTTTTGAGAGAAAACCAAGCATTCCACATCCTATAGGTAAGAGTACTACCAAGAGGAGTGAAATTTTGGGGAAAACAATCAAATCCAAGAGTTGATGTTTTTCCAAGCTTTGTAGTGAGAGATGTAAAATTTAGCTATGTTTCTATTAATAAGGCAGGCCCAAATATCTTTAGACTCAATAGACCTCATAATCCATCTAGCAACCAAGTTAGTGGCCATCTGTTTGGGGCATAAGATGCCTAGGCTCGCTCTTTCTTGGAAAGGCGACAAATCTCCCAAGAGTCTTTAGGGATTTTTTTCCGATGCAGACTACCACCCCAAATTACTGTCGAGGATTTGTATACGGCTCCATACTCTAAAGTCACCCTTATGTCATTTTGTGGTCCTACATATGGATGGCGAGATTGTCATGGACTTGCACGTTATGTTCAAAGCATGAGTACTTATGGAATATGCTTGAACACAACATCCCTTACTAGTAGAAGGATTTCACATGCAGAAAATGAAAGACTATATATTGATGGAAGACCTTACATGCATGGAAATATAGCAGGTTTAATAAATAGTAGTCGAGAGTCTGTAGCAATTTTTATGTGCTCAGATCTAGTAGGAAAGTTCCCTACATTTCATGATGCTGCCAAGATTGTTTCCCCAACTGCAATCTCAGGAGTGCCATTCTTATAAAGTGTTTCAGAGTGTGCAGTATGACTAACTTCTGCAAAGCGATCACCCCAAATGTCATAGACATACTCATTCTTAGAACTTTTTGTAACTCTCACCTCGCTCTGAATATCCACACTTCCAATTTGTGCAATTGGCTCCACACAGTTCCTCACTAATGGGCCCTGATTGCAAGATGTGAGTCTGCTTCTTGGTGCTTCTGCATGTGGGACAACAAGTGACATTGAAGGCCCCTTTTATGGATCACGTTTATGACTCCAGTATTGATCTCAATGGGAAGAGTGCCTTTGCTAACCAGTTATTTCCAAATCAAGATATTGAATGGAGTTAGGAATTCACCTTGAGCAATGAAAAACTCATTAAATAAGGCATCAAGAATAGGAGACTTGTAGGATTTCAATTTACAGATGGTTTCATTGATTTCAGCGAGTGAGGGATAGGTCCAACATGGCAGCCTGGCTAGGAGTGATGATTTTTTTCCTTTTAAGAGCAATAAGAGCTCTAGCTCCGTGGATATCCTCCCCCCACTTGGGAGAACTAGAGAATAAAGAAGCATGTGGCCTCCTCCAGGTTCTCCTCAATATTGAGAGCACTACCACCAGACTTTTTCACTAACAAAGGAATGAATTCCTTATTTTTCTTCTTTTTGAGCAGAGAAAGCATATTATCACAAGGTTTGTCCACATTCCCCACCGATAATTCTCTAGATGCAGAGAGAATCTGACTATTCTTCATACTTCAATCTATCCTAAAGGAATAAAATTCTTTTCATGTTGTTGGACTCTTGAGAGTTGAGGAGACTATCAATCTCCCTAGAGATGGCAAGGCTTCTACTAGCTCTAATCTCAGCTTTGAGTCTCTTGAAATATCTAAACATGTCTTGCACATCTTTGATAGCTTCAGCCCAGGCAAGAGAAGAGCTAGTAGTATAGCTAAAGTGGTGACTAAAAATAGATTTGGTTTTGTCAATGACATAAGGGATGTTAAGCAGAGAGGAGTCAAGGTGAGGCCAACATGCCTGAGTAATAGAGCTAGCCATGTTCAGAGATATCAAAAGAGTTTTATGGTTGGAGATACAAATGGAGGGGTCAGCACTAACTTTAATGTGACCAAATTGTTGAACATAGGAGATCTTCATGTAACTCCTGTCCAATCTAGCCTCAAGGAGAGAATTTCCTGTTTGTTTGTTAAACCAGGTGAAGCCACTATGCGGGGATATGTCAATAAGGTCATGGATGGTCACAAGTCTAATCCAAGCATTAAGCTCTTGTCCTTGAGTAGTAGAGCCTTTCTTGTTTAATCTATCAACAAGGGATGTCACCATGTTGTTATTATCCGCCATAAGAATAGGACCTTTGAGCTTGGTGATTTCTTCCCAACAAAGAGTTCTGATCGAAGGGCAATTAGCAGCATAGACACTAATCAAAGTGCACTCATAAGGTTTGCTAAGGGTTACCCCCAACCATTGGTTGGAAGGGCTGTAAAAGACTTCTTGAACATTGGGAGATAAAATATTTTTAGTCCTTATCGTGGCTCCCCCTCTTGTGGGTGTGTGGTTAGTGTAATACAAAACATGATTAGTAGAGACCATGTTTAAATGAATATTGAGCTTTTGACCAGCAACTTTAACCTCTTGCAGACATATAGCATCAACATTTAATGATAAGTCATACATCCACTTGGAGAAACACTTATCACTAACGGAATCAAACAACCCTTTGATATTCTAGGAAGACATATAAAGACAATTCATGATGAAAATGATAGGAAAGTCAAGTCTCAACAGACAAACAATCATTATTTCTTTATGTTTTTAGAAATCTTGATCAAGACCGCATAATTTTTCAAGATAATTTTCCTTTTAGACTTTTTACTCCCGCCCTTACTACAAGACATGGTAATATTTTGCAAAGCTCCAGAGACATTTTGCATTTGGGATAATCTCTTGTCATCATTCTCAATTCCTTTCACCGCCAAGTCCTCCATCACTTCAGAGTCCCGGTTATTGAGTTCCACTACAAACCTGAAGGTCACATCATCAAGTTGCATTTTAGAGTTTAGTTCATCAATTTTAGCTTTGGTATTAATACTTTTATAATAAAACTGTCCGTTTTTTCTATATTGCATAATAGTCCAACCATCATTTTTCCTGTAAGAGGGATCCATTTTTTCATTACCGTTATTGTTGAACAGTTCCATTCTTGGTTCAAGGTTAGACGGGGAAGGAGAGATAGTGATTACCTTGTTTTTGAGGATGGATAGAGGAGTACACACATCCTCTAGAAGGGCATCAAAGTGATTCCCCCACAAGTTAGGTTTGGGGGTTGCTTGAGGCTGCAAGTTGGAAGTAGTAGCATTTGATTTGGTCTCCATCAATAATGGCCAAACTCTAATCCAATGATCCTTTTTAAAAAACTTGAAACATGCGTTAGGCAAATTATGGTAGACCACCTTCTATCAATGTAGACACAATCCTAAAAAACTTGAAACATGCGTTAGGCAAATTATGGTAGACCACCTTCTATCAATGTAGACACAATCCTTAGAAATTGTTGATTTTTAGGGATGTTCGAATAGGTTTATTGATGTCTCAACCAAAACCTAGGGATCCCAATGTGGATTCAAGTTACCCAAGGCTTTTTGCCCTAGGACTTTACCTAGAATGGCACACAAGTTTTCTACCATGGAAAAAAATTCAATAGGCATGTCCCGCAAGTCAACCCAAACAGGCACCCTTGTGGGTTTTGGTCCTCTTGGCTTAAACCCAGAGTACCACCAGAAAAATGATACCGGGGTGGACCATAATCCAATTGCCCTCAGTAATTACTTGGAGATCACTAGTACCATCGTCAAAAAAGAATAGAAAATGTCCGTTTGTAGGAACCTCAATACAAGCGTTGATAGAGAACATGTTGAGTGGGGAGTAAAGATACTCGACTTGCGCTATCTGAGAGTTGCATGAGAGTGCAAAAACCCTAGCTTATTGCACCTCAACTCATAGTATCATCCCTCAACACCATCATCTTTCTTGTATATTGTTTAGACAACTAGAAACATTAATCATCAAGCATCAATGTTAGTATCTATAACTAAGTTTTCCTATGCATACAATCTATATTATCATGAACATAATACTCAAATTGAACAAAAAACTCATAATAATACATTTTGATTTCTTAATACAATTCATATAAAGTATTCGAAAATATGATTTATTTTGAATCAAACACTCATTTTTATCTTCAAAAAAAATTTTTACTTTCCATTTGTACACTATTTGAAAGCTAAAATTAATGATGAGCAAAACACTTACACTAATCCCTATAGATAAATGTTCATATTGTTGTGAAAGTAATATTCGAATGAATTCAACACTCACAATAGATTCAAATGAATTTCTTCATATATGTTAGTTATTTTAGTATACGTTTAGGAGGCGCATTGAATTGTTTAATATTTATTGTTTGCATAAGATAATACGTATAATTTTGGTCAAATTTATTACATTTTCTATTGTGAGAGTAATGTTCACAATGAATAAACCACTCTCAAGAGTATATGTATGTATGTATGTATGTATGTATGTATGTATGTATGTATGTATGTATGTATGTATGTATGTATGTATGTATGTATGTATGTATGTATGTATGTATGTATGTATGTATGTATGTATGTATGTATGTATGTATGTATGTATGTATTATATATATATATATATATATATATATATATATATATATATATATATATATATATATATATATATATATATACAAACACACACACACACATACACACACACACACACACATATATATATATATATATATATATATATATATATATATATATATATATATATATATATATATATATATATATATATATATATATATATATATATATATGTGTGTGTGTGTGTGTGTGTGTGTGTGTGTGTGTGTGAAACCAATAGTGCTCCTCTTGTCATATTTGGAACCTGCCCAGTCAACATCACAATAAGTTTGTACATTTAATCCATTATCAAATGGATAATATAGAACCTTATTGACTTATCCTTTGGGGTATCTAAGTACCCGAGCATGATAACATAACCACTAGTGCTCCTCTTGTCATCTTTCCAACGTGCCCAATTAGCATGAGAATAAGCTTGTACATTTAATCCATCATCAAATGGATAATATAGAACTTCATTAATTGATCCTTTGAGGTATCTAATTACCCTTTTGGCTTCAAAAAGATGTGGTACTCTTGGTGCCTATAAAAATTGAGATAACACTCCAACTACATGTGCAATATCTCATCTCATCATAGTAGCATAGAAGAGAGAGTCAATTATTGACCTATATATGGTCACATCCTTCAATTCTTCACCTTCATGAGAACTTAGTTAAGCATATACTTCTAATGTTTTTGAAATGGGATTGAAATCACACAAGTCAAAATTCTTCAAGAGATCTAGAATGTATTTCCTTTCATCAAGTATATACCTCTTGCAATCCCAAGGAACTACCTTAGAATCCCTAAATCAAAGATTTTAAACTTACATCCAAGCTTCCTCTTTATGTCCTTGATTTTGGGTTAATCATCCCCTATAATGATCAAATCATCAACATTTATACAAATGAAAACAATTTTTCTACCTTCTTTCTTCACAAAGAGTGATGGGTTTGCATGACTCTGATTGTATCCACATTTTTCGAGTAGTTCATAAGTCATTGCTTCCAAGCCCTTAGTGATTGCTTGAGTTCATAAAGAGCCTTCTTAAGCCTACATATATGATGTGGGAAACACTCACTTTCAAATCCTTGGGGCTTCTCCATGAATACTACCTCTTCAAGCTCTCTATTTAGGAAAGCATTCTTTACAGCCGACTGGTACATCTTCCATTTTTTTGAGGCTAAAATTGCAATAATACTTCTTATGTTATAGATCTTAGCTACCAGACTGAATGTTTTCTCAAATTCTATGCCAAAGGTTTGAGCAAAACCTTTGGCAACCAGCCTTGCTTTATAACTATAGATGCTCCCATCTGCATGCCTCTTTACCTTGTACACCCATTTGTTCCCAATGTTTCTCATGTCCTTTGTTCTTAGCACCAATTACCAATTATCATTTTCTTCAAGTGCCTTGACACCTCCTCCATGGCTTAAATCCATTCCCTATGCTTATTTGCTTTGTCAAAAATGTTAGGTTCTGCACAAGTCACAACTTGACTCATGTAGGCATAGTGTCTTGCAAGGAATGAATCATAAATTAACCCTTGAATAGGGAACATAACCCTATTGGATGACCTTACCTCACAATTAGGTGGTAGGAATCTACTCCTCCTTGGTTTAGATGCTTTAAATCCTGGAGTTTTCAATTTTTTCATATCTTCATAACTTGTAGATTCCATGTCTACCCATCGATGGTCTTTGTCATTTGCCTTTTCCTTTCCTTTGCTTGTTCATTCATTTAAATGAGATTCATTCCTTGTCCTTCCATGTCAATCTGATGTAATACTCTCCTTTGATGGTGTGCTTGAAGTGGTTGGACCAATCATGCCTTGTTGTTGCTCTTTGAACCTCTTCTCGGCTTCATATGCATCATCAACCTCTAACACATCTTTGCTACCATACCAAGGCAACAACTTATCAAATATTACATCCTTAGAAAGCTTACACTCTTTGGTGCAAGGATTAGAGCATCTAAAACCCTTTTTCTTTGAATAATATCAAAGAAATATACACCATTTGGCCTTCGGGTCTAGCTTGTGTGCCACTTCTTGAGGTATGTGAACATAACACACACAACCAAATACTTTGAGATGTGAAAGGTTGGGTTTCTTACCACACCAAGTTTCATAAGGTGTAACTCCATGTAATCTTAAGGTTGGACACATATTCATAATGTATATGGCTGTATTTGTTGCATCAACCCAATAAGACATAGGAACATTTATTTCATTTAATAAAGCTCTAGCCACTCCTGCTATGTATATATTCTTCCTCTGTACCACCGCATTTTGTTGAGCTTTATACCTACAACTGAATTGACTTTTGATTCCATGTTCATGTAGAAAATCTGAAAGTTCATTTGAAAAATACTATGACCTCCATCCGATGTGAGAGTCTCTATATATTCCCAGTTTCCTTCTCCACTAGGTTTTTGAACCTCTTGAAGTGGTAAAACACTTCTAACTTTGACTTCATGTAATACGTCCAAGCAAACTTTGAATGATAATCTATAAATGTCACAAAATATATGTTACCTCCAATGGATGGCTCCCTTGTAGGTCCCCATGCATCTCTCTGTATGAGATTCAACACCTCATTGCTCACATGTGCTCCCTTCGTGAATGGAAATCTGCTTTGTTTCCCTAATTGAGAAGCATGGCACAAGTGTTGCATATTTTGATATGTAAGATCATGTAGACCACTCACCAAGCGCTTCCTTTGCATGTCCTTCATCCTTTACCTCCATGGTGAAGAGTATTCTTTGCTTGTTTCCTTTTTGTATGCCCTTGTAGTTCTACATGGGTCTTCAACAAAACATACTTGATCATTGAGGCTCACCTCATAACCTCTTTCAACCATTTGACCTACCAAAATCAAGCTCCTTGTGATGGTTAGCACATGCAACACATCCTTCAACACCGTGGAGCTTTGAGATCCATTCAATGCAAGATCTCCCACATTTGTAATCTTGTGCTCAGTTTCATCCCCTCTCTCTACATGTCCTTGAGTGATGGGTGAATGTAAATTAAAGAAAAAGTTTTTATTGTAACTCATATGGTTCCTACAACACTATCAATGTACCATGTAGAACTTGAATTGACTCTTGCACTTGACCCATACATTATAAGCAAGTTCTCATTTTCTGAATTTGATGAAGTACTACCATAATTACCTTAGTTCCTTTTGTATCCCTGATTGCATCCTCCTTTGCACCAACAATGTCTTGCATAACGGCCTTGTTTTCCACAATTATAACAATATTCTCCATTGGAAACTTCTCTTCCATGTGATCTTCGTCCTCTTCCTGTACTCCTTCCTCTTCCTCTTGACCCATAGCTTTGTTTTGAGCCTTCTTCGTTGCCGGAGCTTGACTTTGACCTTCCTCTCTCTCTCCCTTAGGAGTTTTATCCACCTCTTTTACCTTTGCCTCTACTTGCATAGAAAACTTGGGCTTGGCTGCCCTTTCATTGTGAATCTCCTTGGTTTATCTCCTTGTTCACCATCAATGTGATCACTTGATCGAATTTTGGTAGGGAATCCCTCACATAAAGTGATGTGGTGAATGATTTCCACCTTTCATTCGATTAGGCTGCCAATTGAGCCTAGGGCATCTTCAAGCTCTTTAGCCTTCAAAATGTACTCATTTATGTTAGTACTTGGTGCTTTCCTAAGATTATTTAGCTCATTCTTGAGTTGAATCTTCCTTGCCTTGGTTGATGAAGAGTACAATCTCTCCAAGGTCTCCCAAACCCTCTTGGATGTGTCCAAGTCTTGTATATGCCCTATCATGCTATTGCTCTTGTGTTGGGATAGAATGAATATTACTATCATATCCCTCTCTATCCATTCATTTGGTGTCTTGACCTACCCTTGAAGTGGTGGATCATGTACATGAGGCATTGTCTCCATGCTACTCACTAATCCCCACGATCCTTTGCCCATGAGAGAGCTGCTAACTCTAAATTTCCATGGTTGATAATTGCCTTTTTCTAACTTTTCTATTTGTGCATTATAATCAGCCATAGTGAGCTCTAAGATGCTCCTCAAGCTTCTCCTCAAGTTTTTTTATGCTTTAGAAAGTTTGGGTATTACCTTTTGATAATGTCTCCCTTGCTAACGTTCGACGACTTCAGATTTTGATCAACATAGCCCCCATTTGATATCTTATTGCTTTGATAAGTCCTCCTTGTGCTTCCAAGAGTTGTCTTGATCCCTTCAAGTCTTCAATATGATGCCGAATGATGTCCCCAAGCCTCCAAAATGGCTCCAATACCACTAATGGGGGATGATTCTAACACCCAGGTGCAAAAATGGAAGATGGCTGCCCTCCACTAGTTCCACAAGCACTGATATATGCTTACTCCTATACACTTTTCTGTACATCTTTACCAAGACTTGAAATGAAACTTTGCATAATTACAATATACTAAAGGAGCTACCCAACAAACTTTAAATCCACCCAAATGGATATTCTAGCTGGTAGTGTCATCCTCTCAAAAGTAGGCCAATTGTTTGCAACACTCTCTGCCTATGTGCACAGATATACCTTCACAAAGTTGGCAATTTCTCAAAATTCACTAAGTCAGATAGCTTGAAACTTTGGCAAAGTTCAATATATGAGCGGCCAAATAAATCTTGAAATCAATGAGAATGAGTGGAATCAGAGGAAAAAATGTTGCACATTTTGGTACAATCAGATTCGGAAAAGCCTAACTACACCTCTAGACAGAGAGGAGCAAAATCATGCGTAGGTGTGGTAAGCAAGCAAGGGGGATGCTTGCTCAAGTTTATGAATTCCCTAAACTAAGTGGGAAACTTGTGGAATGCATACATATCAAGAAAGAAATGCGGGATGATTCTTATATAGAGTTTTGCTTTTCCTACAATCTAGCTAACCACCCACCAATTAGTGTAGGTGCACTTTTTGGTGGTTGATTGATGGGATTCGAATTAGGTTGACTTTGTTGGAGCTTTTAATATGAATCCATGACTTTGCGTCCTACGTTTTGATTGATTTACTTGCAAAATTCGTGGTTGAACCCTTTTGCATGATTGAGACTTGATTCTCAACACGTACTACAAGATTACAAGAGGACAGGGCTAGATGTCCAACAACTAGACTAGAGAAAACTAGAACAAGGAACAAGACAAGATTTGAAACTAGAACTTGGAGAGTACTTACTTGGTAGTGTGGAGGTGATCGCAATCTGGGTGGATGGGGTCGAATCGTAGCACATGTAGACTGTATGAAGCTAGTGAGGTTGGAAGGTTTATGTGTTGAAATTGTGAAGGTGAAGGTGAAGTTAGGTATGGAGAGGAGAGATGTGATGAATTGATTATGGGAAGGGCAATATATCAATGCAAGATAAAATACATGAACATGAATGATGAGTACAAAAGAAAACCATACACATGAATCAATTTTGAAAGTAAGAATGTTCTGAAAATAGAGCCTCTTATACACTTTCAAATTTTAATTCCTCTGCATGGGTTCTTGTGGATGTTTACATGATAAAAACAAAAAAAATCATCCACATGAATTGGGTTTGAAAGGAAGAATGGTCCGAGAATGGAGCTTCTTATAGAGTTTCAAAATTGAAACATATGCATGGGTGTTTATCGATAGTACGATTGCATGTGGATCATGATTTATCAATAAATAGAAATATATTCTCTCAATAACAATGGATAACCCTCATTGGTTTAATGCAAGATTTGAGAGCCTTCTCACATGGAGAAAGAGATAGAAGGAGACATGTAAAAACATATAAGAGACAAGAGACAGTTAATTAAAAGATATTGTAATGAAAGACATGTACATGAGTGTTGTGATATGTCAAGCTAAGCAATCTACTGATCAATGGCAGTATGCATGACCCTTCCACCATGACAGTTCAATTGAATGTCACTTGTGAGAGGATAGGTTCCACTTCATTGATCCTATATGTATCTAGGAGCGTAATGTCTAACGAAAGAAGTCTAAGACTCATAAAACCAACTCTAACTCACTCACAAAATACATTGAGGGTGATCAAAGATACAGAAACCAATGGCTTTATGAGCATATCCTAGTCCGGGAGTCTAACTTAAAGTTGATTCTAGGAACTATGCTCTTACTAGCCCACCTTGGATCCTCACATGCTCAAGTGAGGGTGATCATCTCAAGCAAACCATGTGTTAGCAAGAGTCCTATGGATGTCTAACAATGATGCTCTATGAATTTGGAGGTGGGTTTTTTATAGTTTTTTGAATGAATCGCGACCCTTGGATTTAGAGAAATGAACTCTCAGCCCTAGGGTCAACTGCTTTTCATTACAACCATTGGATTTATCAAATGGATGTCTAGGATTGGTTCTTTATATAATATCTAAGGCAAATGGGAGGGGGGATAGGCCCCTTCATTCTTCACATGAGATCTGGAAAGATCTGGACACTCCGATCAATACTGACATTAATTTGGATAAGATAAGCTACTATTTTCAGAACAAGTTTGCACTATTGATCTTCGGTCATCAATTAAATAAGTTTGTCCGATGAAAAAAACTCCTGAATCCTGCTTGATTTAAGCTTTAGTGCATCTCCACCCTTGAATGGGAGCTCATCCTTGCCCTACAACATGGTTTGCTTGGCATGTAGCAGCCCTTAAAGCCTTCAATTTGCTTATTCTAAGAAACTATGATGACCTTGAAAAATGGACTCCAAATATCCTTTGATGAAAATGAAAATATCCTCCAAATATCCTTTGCTGAAGATGAAAATTTGGAGGGATATGTTTTCAAAGGTTTCCTTTAGGAATATGCAGAATAAACTCCCATCTGAATCTCCCTTATACAAGTTTGAATACATTTGGAAGTTTGCAAGGTGGCATTAAGGTTTCTAGGAAGCTTTGATAGCCTTGGAAATTTATACAAATATGAAGCCATATGATCTTTATGCATGCCAACCATATGGCTAAGAGAAATTCCTATACAACATTTTCTAGGCTCTTATTGGATAAAGTTTATTTTTACAAAATGCACATGGCATACAATGTGCTAGAAAATCCATTTACATGTAAAATCCAGGCGATAGAGTGCTTTTGATAGGCTTTACAATTACATGAATTCTCATGTGATTTGGTGACATTGAAATTTTGGCTTTAAGTTCCAAAATGAATATGCATGAATAAATAGGCAACATATATGCAAATGAATAGGCATCATTGACAACATGTAAAGAAAGAAAACAAACAAGCATCAATATGAAGTGGAATTGAATGTATTGAGTTGTTTTAGGCATGAGTTGCTCTCATCTTGAACATAAATTTAGACATTTTTCATAAAGAAATCTACCTTAAATACCATTATAAAGAAAGATTTAGGATTTTCAAAGAGACATCTTTCATCTTTACCTTATTTTAGATCAACTTCTTTCCTATTTAAATATGAATATGCTCTTTCTCTACTCACAAACAAGGAAATCTAACTAAACTCCACTAGTGCATAAATCTACCTATATATCTTGTGCTTTATACTTGTATGACTCCTTAGCTTCCTTTGGCGTGCTCTCTCTCTCTCTCTCTCTTTGTCTGTCTCTCTCCCCCTCTCTCTCTCTCTTCTTGATGATCATTTGGTGAACGTATGGTTATTTTCACTTTTTTGGGGTGCAAGAAAGTATAAAGTTCTTGCTAACATGTAAGATCTTATCCTTTTCTTTATGACGGGGAAAAATTGAACCCCAATACTGATGGAGAATGTTAATCTCCAAAAGAACAACTTATTCTTGTGATTAGAACACCTCTATACCAAAAATAAGTCAAACACTCCACTAATTTAGAGGATCAATTGCTAATTACCAAAAGATGAACAAATCTGTGAAGAAGGTGATACACAGAAAAGTCTGCTGCACTATTTCTCAACATTAACCTATCAAATCTGTAAAGTTTTTTATGAAACTTTGTACGAATCATCTCCTAGAGGTTGCGCATCTCCTCCAAGTTGAATCACTTCAAAAGATTAAGTATAACTTGAGAAATTGATTTCACAAGTTACCTATGTCAGAAACTGTTACTCAGAACAGTCGACTTTACACCTGTAACTTTTAAAACTTGGTTCTCCTTGAATAGAACCCGTTTTACAAAATGCTTCTAGACATAAGTAGCTTATCTTTCAACTTAAAGATTAAGCCCTCACTCATGCAAAACTTTAAACTGTGCTAGGAGAAATGATCAAAACATTGACTTCGAAATATGCGCCTGTTTTAGGAACCTGTGAATACACTTCACATATGAATGTTCCTACACTTAATTCACTCAGCCTGATTACAATTGGAAGCTGAAACTTTGCACAGAGGTCAAGCAACACTCAACTTAGACTTGTACAAAAGCATTCCACAATTGATCTACTGTAGAAGGAGAACACGCAGAAACATCGGGCGCACAATTTTTCATTTACTCAGAGAAAATACAACTGAGTGATGAGAGCCAACTCAAATTCACTTTCCTCTATCTTATGACTTCTATCTCCCTCATTCTTGACTTCTAACTAATGTCACATAGGCTCTCATACATGCCCCGACTTTTCTCAAGGTATTTATAGATAATTTGTACATAATTCTTACTGAACAAAAAATCTAAGTCATCTATGACTATGCTAATGTACATATGTGTACACTTCTCTTGTCCTCTGATTGTAATCTTCTTCCACACTTTAGGAATTGATTCTTCCTTCATCATTTGATCTTCCAAGCCTTCAATTGGTGATTGGTATGCACCAACAGCTCCCCCTCAATCATCAATTGAGGTCTTCTCTGTCTTCTTGATACTTGCCATGTCTTTGAACCTTTGTAACTTAGGTCCATCCAGACTCTTTGTCATCATATCTGCCACTTGTTCTTTTGTTGGAGTGTACATCACTTCAATCTCTTTATCAAGTACCTTTTCCCTCAAGAAATGATACTGAATCTCTATATGCTTAGTCCTGGCATGAAAAACAGGGTTAGCTGCCAAATACAAAGAACTCATATTGTCTCCAAAAATTATTGGAGTACTCTGATCAATCTCAAAACTTTTCATCAATGTCTTCAACCATATGACTTCTTTTGCAGCTTCTACCATTCCCTTATACTCAGCTTCTGTGGATGATAAAGCAACTGTGTGTTGCTTCTTTGAACACCAAGACACTAACTTGTCTCCAACATAACATAGATATCCATGGGTAGACCTTCTATCATCTGAGTCACCTGCCCAATCTGCATCACTAAACACTTTGATTCTTGTGTCAGAAGTGAAACCATAATACAAACCTTCACTTAGGGTTCCTTTGATATATCTGAGTACCCTTTGGGCTGCAATCCAATGAGTCTTCTTTGGACAATGCATGAATTGTGACAACACACCTACTGCATATGATAGATCTGGCCTTGTCAAGGTAGCATAGATTAGACTACCTACCAAACTCTGATATTTCTTCATGTCATTGAACTCTTCACCTCCATATCTGCTTAATTTATGATTTACCTCCAATGGTGTAGTTGAGGTCCTGCTATCTTCCATGTTAAACTTGACTAGAAGATTCTTCAAGTATCTCTCTTGTGAAACATATACTCCATGTTGAGTATACACAATCTGCATTCCTAGAAAATAAGATAAGTTTCCCAAGTCACTTATCTTAGACTCCTTCTCTATTTGCTTCTTAAGTTCATTGATTCCTTGAGCATCTGTTCCTGTAACAATAATATCATCAACATAAATGCACATGTGAATGTATCCATTTTCACTTGCCTTCACTAGCAAGCTACTATCTGCCTTTGATGCTTGAAAACCACATTCATTCAAGAACTTGACCAATCTGTAATTCCAAGCTCTTGGGGCTTGCTTCAACCCATATAAAGCTCTCTTGAGCTTACACACATAATCTGATCCAATTGATTCCATAAAGCCTTCTGGTTGCTCCATATATACTTCATCTGCAATGTAACCATTAAGAAATGCATTCTTCACATCCAATTGTGATAATTTCCATCCCTTGCAAGTAGCAATAGCAATCAATGTCCTAATTGTAGACATCTTAGCAACAGGACTAAAGGTTTCATCATAATCTACCCCATAAGTTTGGGCATAACCTTTAACCACAAGTCTAGCCTTATATCTAGACACCTTACCATCTGCAAACCTCTTTGTTTTATATACCCACTTGCATCCAATGACTTTCTGATTCTTTGGTCTTGGTACTAGTTCCCAAGTTTCATTTTCAAGTAGAGCATCATACTCTTCTTGCATTGCCTTCTCCCAATTCTGTTTACCTTTGGCTTCTTCATAAGTAGTTGGATCTTCTTCTGTTTTCACAATGTAGGCATAATCTTTTGTTGTTAGGAAAGATGTATCATAACTATACCTTATAGGCTCTTTCCTTTCTCTTGTAGATCTCCTGATTTCTGCACTTCTTGAAGTTTCAGCCTCATTTGATTCTGGATCAAATCTTGGCCCTTCTTCTACATGATCCTGCACTCTACATCTAGAGTCAACTTCATCAACAATTGCTTCACATACTTTTACCTTTGCCTTTCCTTTCCTTTGTATTTCTTCAACACCTGCATACTCATTTGGTGATCCTGTATACCACATGTTTTGCTCATCAAATGTTACATCTTTAGTAACAAGAAATTGCTTTGTAGATGGACTCCACAACCTGTAACCCATTTGTCTATCATCATATCCAATAAACACATACTTCTCTGCTTTTGGTTCTAGCTTATGTCTTAATTGTGAAGGAACATAAGCATATGCAATACATCCAAATACTTTGCAATGATCAAGGCTAGGCTTCTTACCCCACCATGCTTCATAAGGGGTTCCTCCATCCAAAGCTTTGCAAGGCAACCTATTCACAAGGTATGTTGCAGTGTTAATGGCCTCTGCCCATAAGTAATTTGGACAATTCTTTTCCTTCATCATGGCTCTTGCAAACTCTACAAGAGTCCTATTCCTCCTTTCTGCTACTCCATTTTGTTGAGGGGAGTACCTGCAAGTCACTTCTCTTTTGATACCTGCATTCCACAAATAATCATCAAACTCTTTTGAGAAATACTCTCCCCCTCCATCTGATCTTAACCTCTTTAGCTTTTGTCCTGTGATCCTTTCTGCATAAGCATGAAAGTGTTTGAATGTCTTGAAGACTTCTGATTTGTCCTTGATTACATACAAAGTAATCCACCTGGTTGCATCATCAACAAACAACACATAATATCTGGATCCATTTATGCTATAGTCCCTTGAGGGACCCCATACATCTGTATGAACCAATTCAAGCATATTTGAATACTTGTACCCTGATTTGTTATAAGAACCTTTATGTGCTTTACCTAATTGACAAGCTTCACACTTGTACACCATATGTTGCCCTTCAATGTTTGGCAATCCAAGCACCACCTGATTCTTTGACATCTCCTTTATAGCTCTCTCATTGAAATGACCTAGCCTCTTATGCCATAGGTCTAATTCAGATACCTTTTGACCTCCATAGGTAAACAATGCATGTCCCACATTACCTTGGACTTTGAGAGTAAACAATCTTCCTTCCTTTTTACCTGCAATTATGGTTCTATATCCCTGATTTGGATCTTGTACATAGACACCATCATTTGTGAATCTTACTTCATATCCTTTCTCCACAATTTGCCCTACACTTATCAAATTTTTAGGAATAGTAGGAACATAAAGTACCTTACTCAGAAGTGTACTTCCACTCTTTGTCTTCATTGATCCAATACTCTCCACTTTATGTTTGGTATTGTCACCTGTTTGAACTGTATGTCCATTTACCCTTGCTTCCATATCAGTCATCAAGGATAGATTCCCACTCAGATGGTTGCTGCACCCTGAGTCAATATAAAACACTCTTTGATCTTCTCCCATTGATTCATGAGTTGCATTCAGGATAAGAGTCATGTCATCCTTCTGATCTGATGCATAATTGTAATAGTTATTGTTGTAGGACTGAGATTGGAAGTTCCTTCCACCTCCTCTACCATATGATGTCCTACCTCCTCTTCCTCTGAAATTGCCTTTTTGGTTTCTGCCTCCTCTACCTCTTTGACTATAATTCTGATTGTTGTATCCTCCACTTTGATTATTATACCAACAATCATTTGCCAAATGATTTGTTCTGCCACAAATCCAACAAGCTTTAGCATTATCTTTGTTCTTACCTCCTCTTCCTTTACCTCTGAAATTTGTCTTCCCTTTTGTGAAGTTGACTTGATTTGAATTCCCTTCATCATCATTTGATTGCTTTCCCTTGCCATTCTTTTTCTTGTCTTTGGAGTACATAGCTTGACTTGTACTTCTATCATTGTCTCCTTTAAGATCCTGCTCAAAGGTTAACATATGTCCTAGCAATTGATTAAGGTCAGGAGTAAAGTGATCAAGTGACAACTCTATGGACAAGATAAAAGGCTTCCACTTCTCATCACCTCTTAGACCTGTAAGTATTTGTCTTACCAACTTTTCTTCTTCAATATCTTCATCCACTGCTCCCAAGCTATCTGCAATATCTTTCATCCTTGCCACATAATCTGAAATTGATTGTGAGCTCTTCTTCTTGAAAGTTGTGAACTCAGCCCATAATGAGGACTTCCTTGACTTAGTTGTATTTTGGAAATGCTCTTCCAAGGCATTCCAAACATCTGTGGCACTTTCTAAACCTCTGATGTGAGGTAGAAGGTAATCATTTACAGACATGTAGATGATACTCCTTGCTTGAGCATCCTTTCTCATCCAAGTCTTCAACATTGCAAGTTCTTCCCTAGTAGGAATACTTGGATCTGCAAATTCTGGTTTTTCTTCATCTCCTGTAATAAATGATATAAGATCTTTGCTCATGAGGTGTGCTTCCATCCTCATGGACCATGCTGGATAGTTCTCCCTATCTAGCTTATCAATCTGCAAGCTTTCTCCCATCTTGTATCCACCTGTGTATTGAAATCTTCAAGCTTTACAAACAATGTATGTACCTTTACTTCGAATTGAATTCCTTTTGCCTTTCTTGATATCAATTAGTCTTCTCCTCAAGCTTTGACTCCAAGCTTTCACTTCTTGGTCCTTCAAATGTTGAATTTCTTGAATCTGCAGCAGTCGGGATCCTCCTTTTCTTGAAATTGATGTCTCCTGCTCTGATACCACTGATGGAGAATGTTAATCTCCAAAAGAACAACTTATTCTTGTGATTAGAACACCTCTATACCAAAAATAAGTCAAACACTCCACTAATTTAGAGGATCAATTGCTAATTACCAAAAGATGAACAAATCTGTGAAGAAGGTGATACACAGAAAAGTCTGCTGCACTATTTCTCAACATTAACCTATCAAATCTGTAAAGTTTTTGATGAAACTTTGTACGAATCATCTCCTAGAGGTTGCGCATCTCCTCCAAGTTGAATCACTTCAAAAGATTAAGTATAACTTGAGAAATTGATTTCACAAGTTACCTATGTCAGAAACTGTTACTCAGAACAGTCGACTTTACACCTGTAACTTTTAAAACTTGGTTCTCCTTGAATAGAACCCGTTTTACAAAATGCTTCTAGACATAAGTAGCTTATCTTTCAACTTAAAGATTAAGCCCTCACTCATGCAAAACTTTAAACTGTGCTAGGAGAAATGATCAAAACATTGACTTCGAAATATGCGCCTGTTTTAGGAACCTGTGAATACACTTCACATATGAATGTTCCTACACTTAATTCACTCAGCCTGATTACAATTGGAAGCTGAAACTTTGCACAGAGGTCAAGCAACTCTCAACTTAGACTTGTACAAAAGCATTCCACAATTGATCTACTGTAGAAGGAGAACACGCAGAAACATCGGGCGCACAATTTTTCATTTACTCAGAGAAAATACAACTGAGTGATGAGAGCTAACTCAAATTCACTTTCCTCTATCTTATGACTTCTATCTCCCTCATTCTTGACTTCTAACTAATGTCACATAGGCTCTCATACATGCCCCGACTTTTCTCAAGGTATTTATAGATAATTTGTACATAATTCTTACTGAACAAAAAATCTAAGTCATCTATGACTATGCTAATGTACATATGTGTACACTTCTCTTGTCCTCTGATTGTAATCTTCTTCCACACTTTAGGAATTGATTCTTCCTTCATCATTTGATCTTCCAAGCCTTCAATTGGTGATTGGTATGCACCAACAAATACAAGGTACAACCATTTTGTACGATGGAGAATAGTCATTCAAACTTCAATACAAGCGCTCTGAGGTGGACTAAGGATGTAGTAGCAAGAGCTAAGAATTCAAAACTTATGCTTTTGATACAAGATACATTTGTATGTTTATATATGAAAGTCATCTTACCAAAATAAACCTACAAGTCTACACGCCCTATCTTTCCATAATCCAAGATTATAAATGATTTTGTAGTGGATAAATTACTACTTAAGATACAATTTTACACAAGTAGAGAAATCATCATTCGCCATTTGTCTCACGTGATGTGGATATGCAACATAATGCAAAGATTGAAAAGAAACATGCATGAATTGAAATTGGAGACAAGCAAGAATCGTAAAAAAGGTCGAATGAAATTGAAAAAAAAGCAACATGAACTTGAAAAGAAAATCATATTATTTTTTATTTTCCTTTAATTTATTATCTTTCTTTATTAATTATTTATTTATGTTTTTTCATGGACACTCTTGTTTATGAATCAGCCTCATTTTTCTTATCTTCTTCAATGTCCTCATGTAAAATGTACTCATTATTATCAGATTTCTCGAATAGCTATATCCTTTTATCCACAATCAAAGTTTTTCATGTAGCACATTTTAATTCACAAAGAGCATAGGTACCATTGTTGTCAAATTTTGATACAATGTATGGTCCAAACCACCATTGAGTGAGCTTTTAACATGCATGATATTGAGAGTAAAACGTACTATCATAAATGAGCACCCAATCTCCTAGTTCAATTGGCTTAGGATGCAATCAATGTGTTCTGTCAAAATAATGTTTGTTGTTCATTCTAGATGCTTTTATTAATTTTTCAATGGCATCATCAAGTCTAAATTTACCTTGTTCTAGCCGTTTAATGTGCAAACTCAAAAAATCATCAGTAGACATGTTTTTAGAACAAAGTAATTTCGAATATGAAAAAATATGAGACTCGATTGGAAACGATGATTTTTGAAAGTACATGAGCTCAGCAAGCATATACCTAGTGGTATGTGTGCACGCCATTCTATTTGCTCAAAGTGCAAAAGATAAGAATCTGGTCCATTGTTTAATCTTACCGTTACATGCTTTAAATATGGCTTTTACAATAGGTGGATGCCCTCTCTCTATTTTACCATTGGCCTCTAGATTATATGCAATAGTTAGAGACAAATGAATACCATGATGTTCAAAGAATTCTTTTTCTTCTCTCACATCTAACTCTCCACAATCAGCAACTACTTTCTCTATGTACCCAAAGAGATTTATGATGTCTTCAAGAAAGAAAGTGTTCTTAGATGGTAGTGCACGTCCCTCTACATGATTAGTTATTTCCTCTCTTGCAAGTACAATGTAATGCATTTTGTCAATACCTTTAGGCATAGTTACAAGATCTACTACAAGGTGGATAAGTAGGATGCAAAGGATCTCTATGTTTGAGTGATGAATGAATTTGACAAGAAAAACATGTAGAAACATATTTAATGTCAATAAAAATCTTAGGCCATTTATAGGTACCTCTAATTTTTTCATATATTCCAAACAATCCTTTATGACCTGCCCATAAGGTCTCATGGAATTCCTTCATTACTTCAAATTGAAGACCTAGTCCTAGGAATGGTTGTGGATTAATAAACTTATAATTAGCATGCCTCCAAAGATAACCATTATGTAGGAAAAAATTGTAAGCTCATTTACTAATTTTATAGAATCTATTCATAGTGCAACTAGGTAATGGTTAAAGTGTACTCAAATACTTACCTGTATCTCTCCATTCATCTTTGTACTTAGACTCATGAGATTTCTCATACTCATATATATGTGGAACATAATCAACTAAGATCACATTCTTTATTAGTTCACTTTCGAGATCATCACCAAATCTGGCTCTCGTTAACATATTAGCAACTAAAATTGACTTACCTCAAATATGAACTAACTGAGAATTTATGAACTTAATATATGACATCCATCTAAGGATGGCTATATTAGGAGATGAGCAATTGGCTATCATTCCAATGAGAGGCAAATAATCAGTCTCAACTTTGACATTTGCACCAATGAAATATTCTTTGTTTGTTTTAAAAGTTGTTACCATACCCCATAGTTCTTAATTGCTGTGTGGATACTTTCGTTGTGTTTCGTGTAGAATTTTAGCCCCAAAACTAATTGCATATCTATTCACTTCACTATCATCTTGACTTATGACCCAATATATACCAATAGCATTAGTATCAATAGTCAATATAATAGCTTTGTTAATAGAATAGTCTACACACTTAAGGATGGAAGCTTCAAGGAGCAACTTCTTCAATTTGCGCATAGCTTGTCTGTGTTTGTGAGTCCAAATGAGTTTTTGTCTCCTCCTCAACAAGTCATAGAGATAATCGGCAACATAAGCAAAGTGTGGGATCCAAATAACATAAAAGATGCAAGCACTAAGAAATCTCCATACCTCACTCACATTGATACACGTTTCAAAAATCTTGTTTATGGCATCAATTTTTTATAGATATGGCTTTCCACCATAATGGTCACATAAATGTGGAACAATAAGAACCTCCTTGACACCAAAAACAGAATTTTCTATGGCAAATGTGAGACCTACATCTTCAAAACGTTGAAATATTTGTTCACAATCAGAGATATGGTCATGAACAAATTTACGATATCTAGATGAATCAAAAGTAATGTCCTTTACATGTTCCTCACTCACTTTAATTGGAATATCATCAATAAATGGCATGGGTATATGAGGAATAAAATCATGTGAGACTATATTCATAATACTCATCATATGAGCCATAGAATTAGTCACTCCTTGAGGTAAAGTACACATTTTGCACTAAGCCTGAAGGATTTTTCATTGTGTCTATTTCATGACTATCAACTTCTAATTGGAATTGATCTTACCCATAATATAAACCACCCACTTAATAGATAGAATGTCCTAAAGATGATTCAGCAAATTCATCTACAATGAGTCTTGTTATTAGATTCCTTATGCTGACTTTATTGATGGGTTAGAGATCTTGAATAAACCATAGATTTCCATTCTTTTTAGGCACAGTGAACAATCTATTTGAGTAAGGTGCCAAAGATGGATCTAAAATTCTCATGTTTATCTTCTGTTTAAGTAGCTTCATTACCTTAGGTAAGTGAGCCTTTGGAAGTGGTATAGGTTGAAGACTCCATGAAATATGTGGAGTAGTAAAGATAATAATGGGTGCAACTAGCTTAGAATCTGTGCATACAATCTCATTAGGACCAAATTTATCTCTCTTTGTTGGCAAAATTGACTGTATGAATCACCAAATTTATCTTTCTCTATTGGTAAAATAGAGTCATCTTCTCTACCGGTTTTCACCTGTTTTATTGTCTCGTCCATGAATGTATGTTCTGTGTTTTTCTTATTTCAAAGAATTGGATCGTTTTTCACATCAAAATTTTTTTCGTTACTTCCTTGGGGTAATGGTTGAGCTATGGGTTTGAGTTTTTTTGTCTAAAGTTTTGTACTTTGTTTCAACTAAGGCATCATGTGTTTGGATAAATTTTGAGCACTTGTCAAGATTGAGAGCATACTCTTGGATTAGATCATACTCATTAAGGGAAAAAATAAGAATAATATGGGAATTGGAATTTTTGTGAAGACATAACTCTAACTCCTTGAGAGTATAGAAACAATGAAATGTCTCAATCACATGCTCAAGGTTCTCATCATGTTCCATGATTTTGTTGGTTTAATAATTTGTTTGGGTTTTTTGGATAAAAGACTTGGAAAATTGACTCTTATGAAGAAAATCTAATCTAGAATGTGGAAAAGAAAGTGACAAACTATTGTACATGTTGCTTGGTTGTAAGATGTAAAACAAGTGTCCACTCTTGTCCTACTGAACAATGGATTCTATTTGAAATTTTGATCATATGTAGCTCCAAACATGAATCAAGGCGCATAATCACTACAATGATGCTTATGAACCTAAGCAACAATAGGTTTCTTTCTAATTCATCACATAAACCTTCCAACACTCACTAGCTTCATACACTCTACATGTGCCTTGACTGGATCCAATCCACCCGAATTGCTATCCCCTCCACGTTTGAACCCAATGTGAAATGCTTTGTGGCATTTGGTTCTTATCTTTTTGGGAGGTTGTGATCCATATCCTTTATTGCATATTTTCCTTCATCATCATTCTTGAGTATTGCATTGGATTTCTCACAATATCATGCACATCTTTGTCGTGAAGTAAACGCATTTGTGAGAGATCTAGAGCATTGTGCATCATTGCATATTCACTTAAGATGGAGGAAGGATTTCAAATGAAGACCATTCCCCAAATGGAAGAGGTAAAGGTTGCAAGAGGCCATGATGTTTATGTTAAGGTAACTTAGATTGTTTTCAAGTGTCATAGGTTTGGATATATTCTTTGAATTTGTTCCACATTTGAGGCCACCAAAAATCTGTAGATACGAGCTCTATTGTTTTATTCACTCCAAAATGTCCTACTGCAAGGTTATCATGACGTTGCTAAAGTGCTTCAATCCTGGGCTTTGGTGGAGCGATGTACAATAGATTCTTTGAGAATAGTAACCCATTATTTTCCTCAAACTCATTTAGTTTATAAAGTTCCCCTTCTTGAATTTTTTGCTTGATGTTAGAAAACAATTCATCATGTGGTACAGTCTCATGAACCAAATGGATCAGAGCTGAATCTTCTTGATGGTTTGAAGCTCCTACCTGGAGATATTTAGGCTTGAGTAAAACACTCTCTTGATGATCAAAAGCCTCTTCACCGTTCTTCGATGCAAGATAAAATATTCTTGACAAGGCATCTTACTAACATTGCTAGCATCATGGATGATAAATGATCACAAAATCAAACCTGGTAGAAAGTTAGACCATCAAGATTGGCTTCTATTGAGGATGTGGGTAGTCATAATCTACTCTACGTTTTTATGATCTATGTATATAATAACTTTATGACCTGCTCCTTCTAGATAGTGATGCCAAATATAAAATGCATCTAGGATTGCAAGAAGCTCTTTATCCTGGATCTCATTGCTAATCTCTGGAGGAGAGAAATTCCTTGAATGATATGCAACTAGATCTAGGTGTCCATCGTCGCCATGTTGGGATAGGATCTCTCCCAAGGTGAAGTATAATGCATCTATCTCTAAGAAAGAAGGCTTGATAGAGTGAGAGTGAACTGCAGTTTTGTGTTTCCTGTAAGCTTGGTAAGGGTTGTCACTATTTTGGAGTTAAAACATCTATCATAGTGGAAGTCTTGGCCCTCTAAATATCCTCCCCCCTCTTAAGAGAACTAGAGAAACATCCATGAAGAAGCTAACAGCCTCCTATAAGCTCTCCTCCATGTTGATAACAATCCCACCATTTTTGTTAGATATCAACGGAATAGTGTCCTTGTTCTTTTTTGGTTTCAACATATCATACATACTATCCACTTTCCTAACCCAATACTTTCTGGAGTTGGCAACAGACCAACTAGCTTCTAGATAGCCTTTGCATCTTAGTTGATGTTGAAGCTCAAGAAGTTCTTTAGAAGGAATGTTAAGATCAAATCTCTTCAAAGCCTCAAGGATTTTCTCTTTTCTATGAGCCCTAATGGTTTTGGACTTGTTCCTATAAAAGGTTGATTGTTTGGTGCATCGAATTGAGTTGATAAAGATGTGTAATGCACACAGAGGATAGGAAAGAAAGAAGTAATGAGAGAGAGAGAGAAAGAGAGAGAGAGAGAGAGAGAGAGAGAGAGAGAGAGAGAGAGAGAAGTTTACGAGATTATTTTACTTTAATTTTTTGTTTGTATTATGTTTTAATCATAGAATGTATTTGAATAGTTAGATTAATAATATGAACGCTAATTTAATTAGTTAGCTAATAAAAACTAATTAAATTAAATAGCTAATGGTATTTAATTAGCTAGTGTATAATTTTCATATGTGAATGCATATGTATATGTATGTTTAGAACATGTATGAGTATTTACATGTGTTGAAAAGTATGCATATGCATATGAGTATATGTATGAATGCATGCACGCATATGAAAGTATGTGCATATGTATGCATAAATAGTGTGTGTATGCATGCATGAATGACTGTTAGTATGAATGCATGTGCATGTATGAGATAGATGCACATGTAAGATGTATGCATAAGAGTATATTTTTGAGTAAAGAATGCATCATGTATTGGTAGAAGAATGGCTATGGAGTATTGTACAAGGTCTCTAAAAACGTCTTACGAGTCCTCCTACAAACATAGTTGTTGAAGGTCATGTAAATGATGTTAAAGATGATGATCTTCAATTTTCTAGTCCTTTTGTGGCTCCTATTGCACCTATTCTACAAAAAACATGATTTTTGTTGATAAAATCTTTCTATGTATCGATGGGTGACAAATGTTTCAAAGAGAGTTAGAGAGAGGTTTAATGATTTTTTGGGTTTCCCTCATGAGTGAGACACTTTCTTTTTTTTGTTTTTCCAAGACAAACATCTTATGGTAGCTGAAAACTAGAGAGTTTTTATAATAACATATTCTTCTACCTAGCAAGCTGAGAGGATTTTCTATCATCCACTCTTTTGGATGGAAATCAAGTTGATATCATATCTTTCTTTCCATATCTTCTAGAGTCCTTCCCCTATAATGGCATTCCACAAGACAGAAGAGCAGTCAATTTGTTTTCCAAGTCACACTTGTTTCTAGTTGATTTGCATTTGTACACTCAAATTCCTCATCAGAGATTGCAAGATCAGTTAGCCCGTCAGAACGGAGGAAAAGAGATGGTCGAGGTCTTCTTTGCGGTGAACACAATGCTTACACTAGTGAGGGGCCCCACAAATTTTATTAGCTTTGGCATTGGTCCAGATTACAAAATGGAGGTTTTCCTCATAAGACATTTTTTTTGTTTTCCATGAGAGGATGCCACAAGTTCCTGCACTCAAGTTGCCATCTGATGCTAGAATAGTTCTAACACCATCTCATGTTAAGGAAGATATCGGAGTCAAGGTTCTTGTGGAACCTTAAAATATTATCCAATTTATTATCATTGGACAATCTTAACCCTTCAATATAGTGCAGGTGATCTGTATGAAAGAGAGGAGTCTTGAGTGGTCTCAAAAGTTCATTCTACGTCTGAGAAGGCACAACTCATCATAGTGAGCTCTCCTAATAGGATCTATGTCCTAAAATCTTTTCGAATGACCTCTCTGATGGTTCAAGAGATATTTCCACTTGCTAAAACCTTTGTTCCATTTCTTTGCTCTTTGGATGTTCTCATATTCAACTTTTTTGATTCCATTAAAAGGAAACCAAATCAAATGTTTTTTCGTGATCCCCGGGTGCCCATTTACAATTTTCATTTTCCTTGATATACGATCTCACCTTGTTCCAACTCTTCTATATGGAGAAAACAAGTTCAGTGCCTTTGCCAGTCAACTGCCGCTATCCTGGAGATTTTTACCTCCCCCATTTTCAGCATCAATTACCAAACCCCTTTTTCAAAATAATGATGGAAGTCTACAAAGATATATACAAGGTGCATGTAGCAAGTGAAGATATTGCATGGATTATTGGCTTGGATTGGAAAGCTAAACGTTTCCGCATGAAAGAGTGAAGTCTGCCAGGACTTTACGGAATTGGGGGCAAAAAGGGAAAAGAAGGTTCTCAACATCTACCAGTGGCACATCCATTGAGCAATTGTGGGTTCCCTTTGATTCGTGGGGGCACACATAATAGTAAAGCCGCTATAAAAAGGGGGCATGAATTTTTATTGATATCGGTACGGAAAGAAGTATGCATGTTAAAGAGGCCATATTGGTATTCTGTTCAGAAAGGAATGAAATAACAAATCGCAGAAAGAGGGAGGAGATACAAAAAATCCTCATGGTGGAGTAGGAGGGGCAGTTGAGGTCGCATTGCGTGGAGAATGTTGGCTCCTACATGGCAATAACAAATCGCATGAGCGAACCACAGAATTCGTACATTCTGTGCGCTTAGTAAAGCACAGTAAGAAAGGCATCAGAGAGGAGCAAGGAGTTGGTGTTCCTTTGCAACAGTTGCAGTGAATGATGAACGAACGCTTCCTCTTTTTGAAAAGCCCCCCCCCCCCCCCCCCCCCAAATGCAAAATCGATAGAACAAAGTGGAAATCATTCAGGTCATCCTTCCGTACCAAAAAGAAGCGGTACATTCTAAAGAGAAGGCGGTTCAAAGCTTCGCACCGGGAAGAGAATGAAAACCACGAGGACGAATGAGGACGTGGTGGTATACGCAATTATCTGTCTAATGTTTGTCCTGCTGTCACAGTTGTCAGCATACTCAATCATGAGCCATGTGCATTAAATCATGCGCACAGTAAAGCAGAATGAGCCATATGCATTTAACTCTTCCAAACCGTTACTCTACATCATTTTCTTGTATGCATCAGACATTCATAGAACTAGTAGTTTGAGTGCTGCTGCACTCATCTTACCTCATGTGCTGCTAGCCATTCATAAGAAGCATCGATTGATTTAAGTAATATGAACTGTGCTCGCGAAAAGCCCAGACTTATTCACAACCAAATATCAGTTGGGAAGTTGAATTGTTGAATTACTAGTTTGTCTCCTGCTACTTATGATGATCAATCCTAAAGTTCAACCAATGATTTATTTCATAAAGAAAAGGGAAGGGTAGATGCATGTTGTTCACGCAGAAGAAAAAAATCGGGGGAGGGGGTTGTGATTATGGAATAGATTGGAAAATGACTTTGTTTTTGTTTTTTATGAGGATAATCGTATAGTGAGCATCTTGTCAATAAGGCTGTTTGCATGAATGATTTGGGTCTAAATATGAAGAAATTTATGCTTTCCAAAACAGTATCTATAAAAACTTTGGAAATTCAAGTTTCGTTATGACTATTGTCAGAATCCCAATGAGTTGTTTCTTCTGAAGATCCAAAGTTTGTAGCTCCTATGATCATATTTACCATACCAAATATTCCATGGAGTCTTCGAAAGATAACAGTCCTAAAAACTCAGTTACGTGAGATGATGAGATTGTTAAGGAGAAGATTGCTATGAGAACTTTAGAACCATCATTAGCACCATGTTCAAACTGATGGTTCAAAGTACCTTAAAGGAATGGGAAGCTACACTTCATACAAGATCTATAGCCTCTTAACAAGGTCCCTACTAGAAATGTAGGAACATGATCCATTGTAGATAAGTTTGCATAGGCATTTTTTTGGTACTTTATCTATTCAATGGGAGACCTATAGTCAAGATATAACTAGTTTCAATTAGCTATTGAAAGTAGAGATATAACCACAATGAAAACTTTTTTGGGTCTAGTACATATGTGAAATTTCCCATAAGGAGAAACAAATTCAGTGGCCCACATGATGAACGCTACGAACCTCCACTTACATGAGTTCATTCACAAAGTGACTATGCCTTGTATGGATGATATTCTGATAAAATGGTTTCTAGAAAGGGAAAAAGATACAATTTTTGATTCATCTAGATCTAAAAATCTTGTCTTGGATCACACTTCTGACTATGAACGAATCTTTTAGAGATTAGAGAAAGTTAGAATGACTTTCTCTTTAGAGAAATCCACTTTTGGTTTTAACAAAGTTTTGATTCTGGAACATCTATGTGCAAATTATGGCCATAGGAAATATCCACAAAAATTTGATGCAATGAGTAGGATTTTAGAGGTGTGTAACAATGCTAGTGAAGTGAGAAGGTTCTAGGATCTTGTGTGTTCTATGTAATTTGGATCCATCACCTTGCTCATGTTGCAAACCCATTATATGATCTATTAGGAAAGAAAACGATATTCTTCTAGATAGAGGAACATAGGAAAACTGAGAAAACTGAAGCAATTTCTTATCAATGCTCTAATCATGCGTACATGTCTTAGCATATATGCTTATATGTGCACCCTTAAAAAGTAATATATCTCTCGCTTGTGATAGGTGAAACCCTAAATCATTGTGATCCAAGTGAATATGGAAGAGTCCTAGGTGTATGCATTTTTAATTCTTTTTTAGTTATATCTTATGTGTGTTAAACATGTCAATATGTGTTATGTATAGCTACACGTGCTCACATGTAATAGGCCTCTTCTCTAGTGAAATAATTCATTTTGAACTTTCTGAATTACATTGTGGGGATAATACTAAGGATGAATAATTATGTCATTTTATGCATGTAGGAGAAATTTTGGGAGGACAAGTTTCATATTCTCTCTTTAGACCTTATTCGCATCATGTTTTCTAGTTGAAATTTGAAGGTGAACATGAAAGAATTAAGAAAAACTCTGAATGAGAGAAAGCTAGAGCAAGTATAAGAGAATAAAAGTGTGTGTGTGAAATCTTTACCTTCAGGGCTAGACATTTAGTTCATTGTAAGAAAATGCCTTGATTTTCCTCTATCTCTAGAATTTTCAAACTTGCAGGGCTCAAAAGTAGCAATTGGAGGCAAATTTAGACCTAGGTCACCTCTAAAACTATTTTGCAAATAACCAAAATTGAATAAAAGTGTATCTCACAAGATTAAGCTAATTCCTCATCATTTTTGAGTTATAGGGCACACTTAAAAAAAAGAGGGCTTCTCCATTTCTATTCAAATATGTGATTCTGATGCTTATGTGTCATCATCTCTAATTATAAATATATTTAGATATGTCTCTTTGGTGTTTTTGTCCAATTTTTGATAGGTACGCTAAAGAAAAAACACTACAATCACATGGCTTTTTGCAAAAGTCTTTGAGAGACTTGACTTTTTCTAAATTTAGTGGATCACATAATTCTTCCGGTGGTGCTCATTTTATGCTATAGGAGACCTACACATCAATGGAGAGGATACACAAAAATTAGAGAATTTCCTTGTGATTGAGAGTGAGAGTGCGAGTGAGAGTGTGATTGAAAGTGTGAATGTGAATGAGATTCTGATAGCTTGGGGGTGGTTGGTAGGTAGCGGCTTTGTCAAGAAGCTAATATGTGAAGCTGTCCTAACCATTGATTCACATCTATAATGTCAAAATTCTTCTTTCTCTAAGTCATATCTTTTCCACTATTCCGCATCAAATTTTCTCTTATCTTCTGCAATCTCTACATTTTCTCTCCTCCATTATTCTTGAGTTATCAAAATATTGTGATTAGTGGTATCAGAGAAAAACCAATCCTCGAGAACGATCAAAGGTCTGACACAAAAGATTCGTGAAAAAGAGGATCTTATTCAAAAGCTTCTTGAAGAATTATGCAAAGAGCGACATGCAAAGCAACTAGAAGGAGCAAATGAGTTGTTTGTGGAGTTGAATGATAAAGTAGATGAAGGTGCGGGAACATCTAGTATGCCTAGAGGAAAACAAAAATGCAATTATGAAGGTATGGAGCAAGGTGAGTTTTTCCCTTGACCTTCAGGAAAGCAAAATTGAATGGTTTTGATGGTGAGAGAAAGAGCAGCAAAGACCTTGAAGCATGGATTGAAGAGCTTGAGGATATTTTTGATCTTTGACAATTTAGTGAGGAATTCAAGGCAAAAGTTGGGATCCTGCACCTACTGGCATTGCAAAGCTATGATGGAAGTCCTATGCGCAGACGTGGATATGTTTTGGTCTAGTTTTATTGAAAGAATTTAGAGAACAAGCAGAAAAAATCTATTGTTCTCCACACTACCATATCGAGAAGAAGATGGATTTCTAGAATTTTTGACAACATGAGAGTGACAAGCATAGCTTGTCTATTGATGAGTACAAAGAAAAGTTCCTCTATCTTCCTAGACATGCATTGCAGCTTCGTGGTGATGCTTTATGGAGCAAGTTTATTGAAGGGCTTCGTCAAGAGCTTCACTGTTAAGTAAAGGTATTCGGATGTGTTGATTTTTTGGATGTTGTTGCAATCGTTGAGAATTTTGAGAAGATGGAAAAGTTCAATTAGTAGAAGGCAAATAGAACAAGAATCCTATACAAGTGGAAAATCAAAGGAAGCCTCAACCCATCCATTGGAAACAAGACCTTGATTTATTAGGAGTGCAAAAAGGCTTGGTGTGTGTTTTCATTGGTGGAGCAAGGGCATCGAACATATGAGTGCCCAAATAAGGCAGTCTTTTGGCCCACACAATAGAAAGGGATAAACATGATTGAGGGGGTACAACAATTGCGAAAGTAGAGGATGGAGGTAAGGGCCCTAGCTCTACTTTACGCTGCATGGTGATTAGTTCTTTCCCAAAGGCTACTAAAATCATGATTTTAGGTATGATTTCTATGCATAAAATTAGATTTTGAATCGATTCAGGTAGTACCCATAGTTTTCTATCTTCAAAATTGGTACAAAATTGGGGGGTAGCCCTAAATATGAAGATAACAAGAACTGTAGAGATGGTCAATGGATGATTACACTATACTACGGAAGGACAAGTTGAAAACTTTGAATTTACTCTTTGTAATAGATGCTTTTATGGAAGTTTTCATGTGATTGAGGTGAAATAAAGTGATGTAATCATAGGCATGCATAGGTTAGTTAAAAATTCAGCAACAATTAATTGTGAGTGAAGAATCACTTTAAGGCTAGATGATGAATCTATTCAGATTCTAGGTGAGACATATAATCCCAAACCTATCCTTATTTCTTCTATGCAGATAATTAAAGGTATGCATGATGGTTGTAGAACATATGTAGTGTATGTAAATAATGTGCATGAACAAGATAATGAGGAAATTGTTCCAAATTATGTAGAAAATCTTTTGAAAAACTATGTGGATGTCTTTCCACAAGACTTGCCTGGTATACCTCCACCTAGGCATATTGACCATGCCATTGACCTGTATCTGGCTACTGAACCATATTTAAGAGCACCCTATATATTTAACATAAATTAATTGAAGGAGCTTAAGATTCAATTTCAGAAGAAGAAAAACGGCTCCTTTGGATTATGCATTGACTATAGGGGCTTGAATAAGGGAACAAGAAAAAACAACTATCCACTTTCTCACATAGAGGACTTATTAGGTCAATTATGTGGAGCATGTGTATTCACTAAAATTGACCTAAGATGTGGATATCATCAATTTGTGACCACAATAGAGGATATACCTAAGAGAATCTTTTGAACACGATACGGTCACTATGTGTTTATTGTTTTACCGTTTGGATTAATAAATGATCCTGCCAAATTCATGTGCACGATGAATAATGTTTTCCATGATTACCTAGATGAATTAATCTTAGTATTTCTTCATGATATATTTGTATGCTCTAAATATGATCTTGAGCATGCAATACATGTCAGGACGACTTTGCAAACTCTTATAGAACACAAATTCTATGGAAAGAAGAGTAAGTGTTTGTTTGCAAAGGATAAACTTGTGTATCTAAGAAGATTCAAATCAAAAGAAGGAATTCATATAGATGAAGATAAAAACAATAGTTGACTGGTGGATTCCTAAGATTGCATGAGATGTTATGAGTTTTCTAGGACTGGTGCAATATGAAAGAGCACATATTAAGGTTTTCTCTAAGATAGCTAATCCCCTCATAGAATTGACTAAAAAGAATGTAGGAGTGGTTTGGAGTGATTAAAAATCATTTGAAACATTGAAATGAAAAGTCATTGAAATTGTGTTCTGAAAATACTAGAAATGGGAAAGACTTTTGTGGTTGCATGTGTTGCAAGTGGTGGTCATATAGGTTGTGTTCTTTTAGAGGGTGGTAGGGTGGTCGCATATGAGTCCACAAAATTAAGAAAACATGAACTTAATTATCCTACTCATGATTTAGAAATGCTTGTTTTTGTGCATGCACTTAAGCATTGGAGACATCTATTGTTAGGGGGCTAGGTTTGAATTGAAAAGAGATCATGAGACTCTAAAATACATTTTCCCACAACCATTACTTATCAATAGGTAGAAGTGTTGGATTGAATTATTAAGCGAGTATGAGTTTAACATTAAGCATCTAAATCGTAAAAGAAAATAAGGTTGCTATTGCATTAAGTTGGAGACCTATATGAAATCTCCTTTCTGTAATAGATTCTAATTTTCTCAATCAAACTCAAAAAGAACTAAAAGAAGACTCTATTTATGAACCTATTTTGAATTCTTTGAATGCAAACATGGGATCGATGTATGAGGATAAACTTCATTTGCAGAATGGAACATTGTATTGCAACAATCCACTATGCTATCTTTTGAATCTCTATTAAAAGTAAAAATATTGCATGATTGCCATGATGCACCTTTTTTGCACATTCATGTTATTCAAGAACTTATGCAAAAACTAAGTATTCATACTTTCGACCATGTAAGAAGTAGGATATAAAAAACTATATTAGTGAATATTTAAAGTTCCAAAAGGTGAAATTTGAGTGGAAGAGGATGCTTGGAATGCTTCAACCTTTGGATGTTCCAAATAATATGTGGGAGTCTATTTCTATGGACTTTATCACTAAATTACCTATGACGAAAAGTGAACACAATACAATATTTGTGGTAGTTTATTGACTTACCAAGACGACACATTTCTTTCCTATGAAAAAGATTGATGCTGCATTGAACGTTGCAAGAATCTTTGTAAAAGAAGTTTTTTGATTGCATGGAATGGCTAGAAGCATAATGTTTGATAGGGAGTCTAGATTTACATCAAGCTTTTGGAGAGCAACATTTCAATTGATTGGAACTCAACTTTGTATGAGTATAGCTTTCCATCCACAAACTCATGGGGAAATCGAGAGGGTTAATCGGGTAGTTGAAGATATCTTGCATATGTATGTGAATGAAAAGCAAGATAATTGGAGTGAGTATTTAACCTTGGTGGAGTTTGCATACAATAGTGCATGACATGTATCTATAAAAATGACTCCATTTTAGGGTATCGATGGTTATAATTGTTTGACTCCACCGTTGTTTTTGGGTTTTCCAAATAATGCAGAAGTGTCCAAAGAAATGATTCATAAGATGGATGAAGAACTTGGAGAAACTAAGAAACACATAAAAGAAGTTCAAAAAAGAAAAATGAAATTCTACAATTTAAAGGAAAGACCACTTGAATTTCAAACTCATGATATGTTATTTCTTAAAGTTAATCCTCACCGATCTAACTTGTTGCGTGGGAAGGATCATAGACTTTCTTCTTGATGCGCAAGTCCTTTTAAAGTTTTGAAAAATTTTTTATCTCTTGCGTATTTGCTCGAATTACCTAAACATTTAAATGTGCATCTTGTATTTCATGTTAGTTTACTTAAAAAATATGTACCTAATGTTGCTCATGTTTTGGAGGACAATTATAACATGAAAGATGATGGCTCTTTTGAGCTTCAGCGTAAAATAATATTAGATAGGAAAGAAAGATTGCTTAGAAATAGATCGATAGTAGAAATTTTGGTGAAACCGCACTCATACCCAATAGAAGATTCAACTTGGGTGAGCTTAGATGATTTTCTAACACATTATCATTCTTTTGCCATTCCAAGGAGAGAATACCTTAAAGGGAAAAAGAATTGTAATAGGCCTCTTTTCTAGTGCAATAATTCATTTTGAACTTTATAAATTACATTGTGGGGATAATGCTTACAATGAATAATTAGGTCATTTCATGCATGAAGGAAAAGTTTTTGGATGACAAGTTTCATAATCTCTCTCTAGACCTTATTCGCATCATGTTTTCTAGTTGAAGTTTGAAGGTGAAGTTGAAGGAATTAAGAAAAAGTATGTATGAGATAAAAGTAGAGCAAGAATAAGAGAATAAAAGTGTGTGTGTGAATTTTTTGTGAATGTGAATTTTTTGTGAATCATGTTCTAAGTACCTCGTTGAGGGCTCTACTTTTAGTTCATTGTAAGAAAATGCCTTGATGTTACTCTATCTCTCTCTCCAGAATTTTGAAAGTTGTAGGGCTCAAAAGTGGCATTTGGAGGCAGATTTGTACCTAGGTCATCTCTAACACTGTTGTAGAGATTGAAAAATAAAAGTGTCTCTCACAAGCTTAAGCTAATTCCGCATGATTTTTGAGTTATAGGGCTTTAAAAGTGCCGTTTTCCAACACTTAAAAAAAAAGTGGGCTTCTCTATTTCTATTCGAATCCATGATTATGATGCTTGGGTGTCATCATGTCTAATTATGAATATCTTCAGATATGTATTTTCAGTGTTTCTCTCATATTTTTGATAGGTACGCTAAAGAAAGCACACCACAATTGCATGGCACTTTGGGAAAGTTTTGGACAGACTCGACTTTTTCTAAATTTGGTGGAGCGCACACTTGTTTGGGTGGTGATCAAACTCTGCAATACAAGACATGTGCATGAATGAAGAGGACGCACAAAAATCAAAGAAATTGGTTGTGATTGAGAGTGAGCGTGAGAGAGTGTGATTGAGAGTGCAAGTATGAATGACAATGTGAAAGCTCAGGGGTGGTCAGGAGGTAGAGGATGTGTCAAGAAGGCAATTTGTGAAGTTGTTGCAACCATTGATTCACATCAATAATAATAAAACTCTTCTTTTTCTGAGTCATATATTTTCTACTTTTCTGCATCAAATTTTCTCTTATCTTCTACAATATCTGCATTTTTCTCTCCTATATTATGCCTGAGTGATCAAAAGATTGTGATTGAGGATATATTCTGATTGAGGAAATGCTACAAGTGGTATCAGAGAAGAAAGGATCCTCGTGAATGATGGAAGGTTTGACACAAAAGATTCATGAACAAGAGGAGCTTGTTGAGAAGCTTCTTGGACAAATTTCACAAAGAACGAGGTGGAAAGCAACAACAAAGAGCACCAAATTTGTTCAGGGAGCCAAATGATGAAGTAGAGGAAGGTGCGAAAGCATCTAGTATGCCTAGTGGAAAACAAAAATGCAATTATGAGGATATGGAGCTAGGTAAGTTTCCCCTCAAACAATTCTTCAGGAAGGTGAAATTAAATGATTTTGATGGTGAGAAGTTGATGATCAGTGATGATAACAAATTTCACCTCTAGCAAGTAATGGTGAAATTTTTTGATAGCAAAAACCATTGCTAGGGAATCCGTTTTTGTGGTGCTATAATTCTTTTTAGAGTTTTTCAAAATTCGACTATCATACTGAATAGGTCTATCAACCTTGTACTCTTCACTGTGTTGAGTCAAAAATCCAAGTGCTGCATATGCACTTGCATCTACATGTACATGAAAAATCCTTGACCAATTTGGTGTGAGAAGAATTGTTGCAACCAGCAATTTGGACCTTAATGTCTGATAATCATTTTCTTCTTCTTCCTCGCACTTGAAGGTACTTATTTACCTTTAAGTCTAGCCAATGGCCAGGCTATTTCTACATACATTTTGATAAATCTTTTATGGTACCCTGTAGGCCCCAAGAAGCTCTGAACTACTTTTGAAGATTTGGGTTTGAAAATGAGGTTGACAGTCTTGTTAAAGGTGGCTGGAGCATTTTTGAGTTCAAATGGCATTTTTACATAGACATATTTGCTCCATGGAGTGACAAAGGTAGTCTTTTCATGATCTTCTACATGAATGCATATTTGATTATATCAAATAAAGCCATCCATGAAGCTATATAATGCGTGTCTAACCACTTCCTCAATGACTTGCTCTGCAAAAGGCATGGGGAATCCATCTAGAATGGTTACCTTGTTGAGTGCTCTAAGTTCAACACAAATCCTGATTTTGTTGGTATTCTTGTTCGGTACAATAACCGTTGGTGAAATCCATTCCGAGTGTTCCACAAGGATGATGATTCGTGCATCCTCCATCTTCTATATCGCAAAATAAATAGCCTAAGAATATTTTGAATTAGGTGTATAAATCTTGCCTATTATTGCTTTGGCTCCTTCAAGGAGAGGAATTTTGTGCTCTCGAAAGCGGGAAAGCACTCTTTCTAAGTCTTTGTAATGCCAAGCAAACACATCTGCATAAGGTATCAAGAAAGGTTTTACCTTTTCAAGTAGCTCAAGGTAGTTGTATAACTAAGTGGCCACTCAAGCAAGACTTATGAGCCATCCGCAAATTCAGAAACAGCTGAAGGATGCAAAATGCTTATTACTCCATGAACCTTCGGTATTAATTGTAGAACCATTTTTTATGTGATCTAAAAAGTTAGTGTACGATATTCCAATATTCAGTGAACTTCAATCTGTGGTTATCACAACGTACACGTACATTTCATGGACGAAACAAGCATAGAGATTTAGATTATAAGCCTCAAAAATTATTGCTTCACACAAATACAACCTCCACATCATGAAAATTATCATTAAATGGCTGTATCTTCATTGAATGGAAAGTACGTGTAGCTCAATTGGTTTGGCTTTCGTCTTTTGAGGCAATGGTCAAAAGTTAAATCCTTATGCTGGACATGTAAGGCTTGGGCCAGCATAAAGCAGTTGTTATCTAAGTTGTCTCGTCATAACCTTTGTGGGATACGAGGGGTTCGGTTTATTCTTTGCCCATTTATTTTTATAGTTGTATTTTGAAAGTTAAAGCGTAGGGAACTAGGTGCTTGTTGAGCATGGATTTGAAAGTAAAAACTTGGTGTACTTCAAGTCTATTTGGAAAGTTGTTCTCGTCTGCGACGTCACTTGTATAGTTGTACTTTGAAAGTTAAAGCCTAGGGAACTAGGTGGTTGTTGAGCCTCCATTTGAAAGTAAAAACTAGGTGTAATTCAAGTGTATTTGGAAAGTTGTTCTCGTCTGCGACCTCAAAGCTGGGGGTTTCAAGCTTGTCCGCTACTTTATTGGAAACCTCCCGACCTGATGAGTACGTTGAGAAGAAGGCCTCACTTCTTGTGGATTCCGGGCTTACAAAAATATTTCTTGGGGCCTTTGGGCGAGTCGGATTACGTTTCTGATAGTTAGGACTATCTGAACTATGATGGGTTTAGAGTTGTTCGTTCTGAAGTTCAACCCTAGTGGGTCTCGACGCTCTGTAATCCTGGTCATGCCAAATGTGTTACTCCGGTTTATGGGATACAGCGTGTCACAGTGGTTCTGAACCCAGATTGACTAAAATTTGAACTTAATTTCAGGGTAATAAAGGGAGATTAACCCTCAATCCGAGCTTCTAAACAAAAAAGTAGGAGTGCACGTTTATTAAAAAAAAAATCCATCAACTTTTAATTCCCGTTTCGAATTCTTTAATGAAATATTAATCGTTTGTAGATTATATTCTCTTATAGAAACAATAACATAACGTATTTCTTTTGCAACCTTTTTTTTCGCTTTACATGTTCACTATATTTCTTCGAGTTATTTCGTACATCACAAACATATCTTTTAAATATCCACATTCTGTAGTCAATGAGTCCTTGCGGGGAAGATCTCTATCAATTTCATTATTGATAGTCCAGAAATCGTACCCACGTTACTAGAGCAGAAAAAAAAAATCAAATACTGATCCACTGTTATGTTTTATATAGATCCTTTTTCGAATAAGATATCATATATTCAAAGTTGATTTAAAAAACTTTCTCTATCATTCAATCAAAGATCATAGAGCTTCATGTTCAAGTTTACTTCATTGGAATCTATTTTCCTCTCCCAACTGCTGCTTTAGTTCTCCCTATTTATGAAGTCTATAACTACAATATAGTGATGTAAACATTCTTTCCTAGGTGCACAAGTACTCTTGACGTAGTTCATTGGTAATGATCTTCCCAATGATCATAGCCCGTACCACGAGTTATCCTCTGCAGGACATTTCATTGGTTCCACCGCATCCAATAAGTCAAGAACTGACATGTAGTTTTTCTACAAATAAAATCTTGATCCATCAAAACTGAATATGTCAGGTCGTTTACTAACCGCTTGATGTAGTAGAGCTTCTAGATATACTAAATGTCATACTCCATTAATAAATATGATATGTTATCTTAAAACTTTATACACAAAGTATAGCCAACTCTCAAGGTTTGGGGGTGACTAATGATAGGATTTACGAATTGAAGTGAACAAATGAGATACAAATAACTATAAAAGGTACGAATAACAAATCTTGGCAAAAGATTGAGGTTGCGAGTCAATGATGGTAAAAGCTATGAATTGTTCCTTCCCCAAAGTAGCCACAAACATTTTAAATATGATTTAAAGATTTTGCACTACGGTTCTTTTCGAGTATGCTCTGTAGGCAAAGATTTCTAAGTCTAAAGAGGAGGACGTACAAGCCTCTTCAAAACAGTAATTTTGGGTTCATGTGCTCCCTGTGTCCTAAGCTTTAGGTTGAGCAGAACGCCCGAAGGAGCTAATTCTAAGTATCCCATTGGCATTTATTGTAATTACCACACTATAAAGGGATATAAAGCCTTGAAAGTCATATGTAACCTTAAAAAACTGAATATAACGGATATAATCCCTTGAAATTCATATGTGTAAAAATATTTAATATGGCGTATCGCTGAAAACAATCTGACCACAGCGATGGTTATTTACCATTACGTGTTGTGAGCACCTTGCATCCTACGTAAAGGTATTGCTCTATAAAATTTTTAGTCTAAATGTAGGTTATATAGATTGGTTTATGTTTTTCTTTTTCAGGAAGCTCGGCATGAGTCTACTCTTCCAAACTTTGATTAATGGAAATTACAATTGTACAAGTGAACACCCCTAACACCCATGGGACCCTGCATGTCCCACAAAGCCACATGGGATCCCCCATGTTCACAAAGCAAAGGATGCTTATAGATTACTAAACAATTTTACAAAGATAGTTGACAACTATCTAGTCCTCCTCATCTCGGACCCACTTTGTTTTCATCTTGTTGTTCTTGAGGAACAACACTTTATGATGTCTAAAGGGCGGGGCTTCTTACAATTGGAAATTCTTTTGCCTATAAGGAAAAGAGATTTTTTGATTGACCATTCTTTAGGAGGGCTTCCAAAGTTGATTGGACACCTCTCTTTCCATACTTTCCATAGAGTCTTCCCTCATATATCATTCCAGAGTGCTGAGGAAGATCCAATTGCTTCACCCAACAAATCTTGCTTGCACGTGAGTTGTCCCTCTAACAACATGATTCTCTCAAGGGCCTCGTAGACTAGTATTGATTTGGGGCAAGAATAGAAGAGGTGTCTGAAGTTCTCTAAGCCAAGAGGGCATCGTTTGCACCATGGGGGGACCTTGTAAATTCTATTAGCTTTTACATTGATCGAGATTCAATGGTGTAGGATTTGCCACATAAGCACAAGCTTTGTTATCTCCATGAGGGGGTGCCTAAGAGATTGGAACATAAAGTCCTACCTCAAGCATAATTGATCGAGACACCACTTCTGTTTGATCATGATATAAAATTTCACATCCTTCTTCAATCTTGGAATTTTATCAAGGCTATTGCCATTGTGCCATCTCAAACCGTCAAGGTGAGAATAGTCTTGACCTATGAGGAGGCATGTCATTGAGCTTTTCCAAACATTGAACGTGCTCTACAATAGATGACATTCTTCATAGTCCACACTTTTGGCCAGAATCCAATCATCATTTTCTTTTTTTAAGAGTGCTTCCACAAACACAAGCCTTTGTTTCAAAGATTCTTGATTCTTTGAGGTTTCAAGAGTCCACACCTCTAATGCCCTTGATAGGGAACTAGATTCAATCATTTTTTTTAATACCAACTTCCCATTTCCAATCTTCATTGATTCTAATAAACTATTTAAGGTTGTTGCAACTCTTCGATGGAGAAAAAACCAAGATGAAGCCTTTGGGCCTCATTGGGAAAGGGAAGAACAAAATGGTGAGAAGCAGGAGACCCTTCCACCCTCAGAGGCCCACAAGCTTAACAACACTCTTGTTTCTAAAAATGAGCTTGGCCCATCAGGCTTCACTATTGCTCGACGCTTTAATTAACCATTTTGTTGCTAACTTATTGGCCATTCCATTGAGGTCTATAATGCCCAAACAAACTTGATCCTTTTGGATAATGCAAGTAGTGCATTAGAATTTTGGGGATATTCATTCTATTACCTCAGTATAGAGGAATTTCCTGAAAATTCTCTCCAGTTTGAAATTCACTTGGTATTTTGGTCTCCAGTAGGAGAGAACATGTAGCATAGAAGAGAGAAGGAATGTGTTAAACACCATTGAGAATGGAGCTAGATTAAACTGCATACCTTTGTAGTATGTCAACTTTCTATGGAGCTTAGAGAGAACCCACTTGCATTGTTGCCCTATTGAAACATCCAATGTCAATGGAACACCTAAGAGGTAAAAGATTTGACCACTAGGGATCAACTCACAACCATGGATAATAAGCAATTTAAGGGAATGCGTGGTTTTAGAGTGATTTGTTTTGGATCCCCATGCCTCACAAAACATATCTAGACAACTCCAAAAGTTTTCAATTCTTAATGTATCATTATGCACAAAGACATTAGAATCATCGATAAAAGGCCTCATAATCATCTGATCTTCATTGAGAGGTAGATTGAGGCCTTGAACATGGCCTAAGTGATCTTTATGGCTATTAAGGCCGCCAAAACAATGGACCACTATAACGAAGAGAAGAGGGGCGACTGGGCACCTTGCGTGATAGAACGTTTTAATATAATTTCTAAAGAGAGTTCACCATTGACGATTTAGTTGAGTTGCATTTCCTAGTAGAGTAGGGATCATCTTAATCAAATTTTGACCATATCCCAAGCCCTTGAATGATTGGAGGATGAAGTCCCACTTGAGTCTCTCATAAGCTTTGTTCAAGTCAATCTTAAGGAAGAGGACGTCTTCTATTGATTCGTCAACAAACAAGATACCTTCCCAAACATCAATGATAGACTTGATGACGGAACTCCCCTTAATGAAACCTTTTTGCCCCTTATTGATCTCGTCCTGAAGATGATAGGTAATATGGTTTTCCAATCATCTTTTCCAGTATCCTATAACTAGTTTGGAGCTTCCTAATTGGCTGCCAATTTTCCATTCTATTTTTGCTTCCTTTTTCGTGAATGAGCTTAATGACACCCTCATTGAGAAATAGCCTCTTTCCACACGAATCGTAAAGGAGTGGCCACCACATGCTTGAAGTTCTTGAAGAACTCATTGGTAAGGCTATCCAACCATGGGCTCTTGCCATTAGGAATGGAATAAACTACCTTCAGAATCTCAACATCCGAGATGGACACTTCACAAAGATCTTTAAAGTTTTGAGGGATTTCTTTTTCTGGTTCTCATGCCTAATATGGTAGCCATGCAATCCTATGTGTGAGGAAAAAGAATTGTGGAAACCTTCAAGCATTGGATAAAGTGGTTGAGAATCAGTGTACTTTTTTCTTCATCTATTTTCCATTCAACCCCATCTCCATCCATCATGAATGGAATTGCTTCCTTGGCTTGCATCTTCTTGAGAAGGCAACACATCTCTTTAGTAGGTTTCTGGTAAGTTGATCCAAATAAATCTAGGTCATCAATTTTACACAATCTAGTGAACATAAATTGTGACTATTTAGTTCATATGTGCAATAACTTATGTGTTTTTGCTTGTAGAAAGATGTGATTATAGTGAGTAGAGTACTAAGTTGTCAAGAAAAAAATAAGGGATAGAATATAGATAACTGTGGAAAGGTTTAGGACCTATATTCTCAGGGTCCTCTAGCTAAGAACCCACTTTTGATGACCATTGGTCGATGGTGATATGAAAATTTATGGTATCCAAGGGTTCAACATGCAATCTCTAGTAGGGGTTAACAAATGTAAACTTGTGTCTGTGTGTGTATGATTGTAGATTAGTCTACATATATGTGTCTATGGTTGAATCTCTATTTGTATGTATGTATGTGCGTAAGTTTACATCAGTGTGTGCGCATGTTTATTTATATCTATTTTTACATGTGTATTTAAGCACGTTTATATGTATGTGTATGTGTTTGTATGTATATTTGTGTATGTGTGCATATGTTTATTAGTATGTGTGTATGTAAGCATGTGTCTCGATAAGTTTGTTTGTATCTATGTTTGCATTTGTGTGTGTATCTATGTAAGCATGTGTGTCTATAAGTATGTTTGTATCTATGTGTGCATGTGTGTGTGTTCATGTGTGTATTAATGTGTGTATGTGTCCAAGTATGTGATATGTTTATTTTTGTCTTATTGTTTATTAGTTTATGTCTCTATACATATATATGTATATGATAATGTGTTTAGGTATGTGTATGTGTATATCTATTCATTTTTATCAATTTGTGCTTTCTTTCATATATATATATATATATATATATATATATATATATATATATATATATATATATATATATATATATATATATATATATATATATATATATATATATGTGTGTGTGTGTGTGTGTGTGTGTATGTATATATATATATATATATATATATATATATATATATATATATATATATATATATATATATATATATATATATATATCATTGGAATTTCATGTCTACAAAACCACAATAACAACATAGGGGAGAAGAAGAAGCTCATAATAAAAAACAATCCGGAATCTATTACCAAGTCAATGTTCAAAATAAGGAGCATGTTAGGGTTATAGGCATAATACAAAATAGGGGAAGAAACCTCCTAAAGAGGGAAAAAAGTGTTGTGGTGTTCCTTACTCTATTCACACACATCACCTTCAAAATATATCAACAAATCCCCCCTAAGGGTGATGTGGGGAACAAGGAGGTGGCACTCATGTATAAGGAAGTGCCAACCTATGTCAAAAGAACTCAATCCACAATAGGAGGTTAGCCCAAATCTTTGCAATAGGCTTCAAACTTCTTCGTAGTGAGAGTCTTTGTGAAAAGAATTGCAACGTAATCATGTGTTGGTGCATATGCAAAACTCATCTCTCCAATAGAGAGCTTGTCTCAGGTAGCACTAGATTGTGCCCTCTCACTAGAGACAAGAAGCTTTTGGAATTATATTTTGGATTTCAAGATCACCTACTTAGCAAAAAAATTCAACAATATGTAGGTTATACAAGAAGTTGCACAACCCCAGATTGATAGGTATGGATAACTCAACTAGAGATGATACATGAGATCCCAGAACCTCACCTTGTAGGTATGAAACAATATATCTAGATTATAAGAACTCCCTTTGAGAAGATGAACTAGATACAAGATTGAACTTGAAAAGATATCATACTATGATAATACAATAGGACACAATAGGATGTCCAATATACTAGAATACACAAAACTAGAACAAGGCACAAGACTAGAACTCAAACAAGAACTTGGAAAGTACTTACTTGGAGATCATAATTCCTTGAGCTCCCAAGACTATCATTGGAGACACTAAGGATTTATGTGGCCTGCCCTCTTCATATATGTGCTCAAGGGTGGTTATCAAAGGTGGTTCAAGGGCATTTAGGGTCGGATGATGTCATCAATGATCTCAGCAATCAAAATAAGTTATATAGATATCAAAACTTAGCAAGTAGGCAGTTGATCTTAGGTTTTTGGCATGTTCCAAATGTAATGAAGCATCAATTTCTTCAAATTTTGAACCAATTATGAGATATAGAAAGTGACAAGGAATTTGAGATTCAAGATGGTTTCCCATTTCCATGACATCCCCTCCCTCTCAAGGAACGAGTTCATGAGGACCACTCATGTCCTCTAGTCTTTGCTTCCTTGGATTTTTATTAAGGAATTCTTGAACTTTGATAGGTGCTTTCTGAAGGTTGTCTATAGGTTCCCAAGTATGATCACTGATGGCATACCCTTTCCAATGAACAAGGAACTCCAATCTTCCTTGGGATATTCTCCAATCTAGGACATGCTTGATTTTGAATTCCATGATGATCAATCTTGATACATTGTGAAGGATTATGTCTCTCCACCATCGATTGTGAAGTTTCATATCATTCCAACATGGAAACATGGAAAACGTGGCATAAATGCACTTGATAGCTACAACTTCAAATGACTAGAATAATCTCTATCAAGATGGTGAACAGAAAAAACCTTTGATGCTCTAGCTTTGCACAAGACCTTGAATTGTGCAAATTATTTCTAAGTAACCATAATTTATCCCCATTATGAGAGGATGGATTTTGAATATGATGTTGATCTACATAATATTTATATTATTATTGAGTTATATGAATCTCCTCCTTGAGTTCTTTGTGGATATCCATGAGTTATTAGTGCTGGAGGACATGGTGTATATTCTCTAGAGATGGTCTTGCTTCACACAAGCCATAGTTGAGGTGAGTGTAGAGTAGACCCCTTTAGCTTTCTAGGAAGTACAACTAATAGCCTAAGTGCTTTGGAAGATGATCCTCAAATCAATGGATCAAAAGAGAAAACATTGACATTGACCTTGAACCAAAATCTTTCTATTTTGGCCATTATACCTGCTAAGAGAAATGAATAGTTCTCTTTTTCTACTAACAATTGGACAAACTCCTTTTGGTAATATCTAATCAAATTAGATAGCTAAATTCCACAAGTTATTTTGTTGGTGCATTTCAAGCCTTGACACTTGGCTTGAAACCTTGGAAATGTTGTGTTGAAACCTTGGAAATTTAATTCACTTGGAGAAAGGACCATGTGAACTTATGCTTATAAGTTGTTACTTCTTTACCCATTGTAAAAGTCTATATGACTTGGCATCTATATGTAATCACTTACCTACTTGATTAGTCGTGGAATTGGATGGTGTAAATGGAGAGAATATCTCCTTACTTTTAGAGGAGTGATTATAGGAGATTTGAATTTGAATTCAAATTCAAATCTCAACTTAACTTCTATAAAAGATGTACTTGAAAAGTCGTGTTTTTTAGCTAGTCCAATTGAGCTCACTTCCCTAGGCATTCACCATTGTAACTCTGTGTGTGTTAGTGCTACTTCATAGCCTACACCACAACACCTCATTTGGCTATGCTTGTCATGCTAATGAGATTGTACAACTACATCAATCAATAGAAGTATACACATTCATAATCTCTGGTTTCTCTGAGTTATCTACTCCAAATCTATCAACTTCAACAGGGCATATCTCAGGATCTACTGAACCAAATCAAGTGATTCAAAGCACATTGGAACCAGCTCCAATCATACTACACGCCTACAGAATCTCAAGGTCAAAGGATCAGCCATCTCGGAGAAATCTTGCTCGAAGTGCACACTGGTCTGTGTCTGCAGAATTCCTAAAAAGTCGGGGGTACATATATTTTTCCTAAACATCTTTCTCAGAGTATAGTTTGTCATTTCTTCTCATTCCACTTGCAAATGGTAGCTTGTTAAGCTAATTTAATATGTCCAGAAGGAATTTGATCAATTGTTAGTGTGCTGGTTACACTGAGTGAAAGACTGAGCAGGTGTCACTACAAAAATAGCAAGTTTTTCTTGATTTTTGAAGTCTCAAGTTATCTGTTTTGATTTGATCATTACACATATCATTTTCAAAGTACATATATGCTTTCTTGGTATCATTTGGAAGCTAAGCAAGTGTACTAAGCATATCTAAAGCTGAGGAGGGCTGGAGCAAAGCAGGTCTAGCAGCTCCAACTCAATCTCTTGAGTGCATCCAACCATCTCTCCCAACAGTGGTATCAGAGCAAATAAGGTAAACATGGGAGATGGTTTTCCTTCATTCATTGACAAATTGGACAGGAACAATTACCAAGCTTGGTCTCTAAGGATGAAGACCTATCTACAAGGAAGAAGCTTATTTGGATACATATCAGGAGATGAGGAATTGCCATCATTCAAAGCTAGGGGACTACCCACCAAGGATGAACAAGAGAGACTCAACCAATGGTGTGCAAAGGATGCTTTGGCAAGGTCTTACCTTCTTAACTCTATATCTGATTTCCTTTTACCTCATATAAGGAACTGTAAGACTTCTCAAGAGACTTGGGAAACTCTGTCAACATATTTCTCTTCCAACACAAGGGCCAAGAAGAATCAATTGTGGATTGAATTCACAACCCTTAGGAAGCAGCCCAAGCAATCAGTCTCTGAGTATGTGACCAAGATCAAAGATGCGGCAGACCAATTAGCAAGTATTGGAGAAGAGATTGAAGAGGAGCAAATAGTCAGGCAAGTAAAAAATGGACTCAAGGAAGATGATAAGTGGGAAAGCTTCACCACTGCAATGGACCTCTATATGGACATGCATACTCCAGATCTCACAACACTCATGGGCCAACTATTCACACATGAAGCAAAGTTTACAAAGGCAGGAGATCAATCAAAAGGTAACAACCCCTCTGCTCTATATACTGATAAGAAAGTTAAAGATAAAGGTAAAGGTAAGAAGGTTGATGAAGAAGGTTCTACCTCCCAAGAAAACTATGCAGGGAGAGGCAGATCCTCAAGAGGAAGAGGCAGAGGAGGTAAGTCAGGTAGGGGGAGACCCTACAACTCATCACCATGCAACATTTGTGGATTGTCCAATCATACCACAGATGAATGCTACAAGAACTACAAGAATCAGAGAGGAAGAGGCTACTCAAGAGGTGGATACTCTCCAGGGAGAGGCAGATTCAACCAACATCTAGGCTACAATGGATACAACAATCAGTACAACAACAATTACAACCACAACCACAATGGTAACTACCAAGGTGGATTCAGAAATAGAAGGGATTACAACAATTACACAGACGAGCAAGATGACTCCCTATTGATCATGAATATGACCTCCAAGACAGGTACAAATGATGATCATTTATTTTATATTGACTCAGGATGTTCTAACCATGTAGTTGGCAATGTGGCACTACTCTCTGATTTGGAAGAACCCAAGGGCAAACATCAGGTACAGACAGGTGATGATACTAAACACTCTGTTGTAAAGATTGGAAATGTGAAGACATGTGATGGTAACCAGAACCTATTGAGCAGGGTACTCTATGTACCAACCATCACCAAGAATCTAATGAGTGTTGGTCAGATTGTGGAGAAAGGTTTGCAGGTCAGATTCACTCAACATGGAGCATATGTGGAGGATCCAAGACATGGTTTCAAAAGAATTGCCAAAGGGGAGAAATCAGGTAGATTGTTTACTTTTGAGCTAGAAGACACCAAGAATATTGCTTTATACAATTACAAGGATCAAACACTTTCAGAGTTGCAAATATGGCACAAGAGGTTAGGCCACATAGGTGAAAGAACCCTAAAGCAAATGTGCACGGATCAATGTGTGCTTGGGATACCTAATGTGTCCAAGCAACACATGATTTATAAGTGTGGAGCATGTCAGTTTGGTAAGGCTCACAGGTTGCCCTACTCAAGGAAAGGTTTCATGCATGAAGACTACCTAGACTTGGTACACACAGATGTTTGGGGACCTAGAAAGGACCCTTCCATTTCAGGTTCAAGGTACTATGTATCCTTCATTGATGATTATAGCAGGTGGACTATCTTATACTTTATGAAGCATAAAGATGAAGTGTTTAATTGTTTCAAGAGGTATCTTGCACTTGTTGAAAACCAAACAGGAAGAAGCTTGAAGAGGCTTAGGTCAGATGGTGGAGGAGAATACTTCTCAAATGAGTTTGAAGATTTCTTGCAGGAAAGAGGCATCAAAAGGGAGATTACTACAAGGTACTCACCTGAACAAAATGGGGTAGCTGAAAGAAGGAATAAACTCATAGTAGAAACAGCTAGGTCTATGCTTAATGAAAAGAAATTGCCAAATTATCTTTGGGCAGAGAGTGTATCTACTGCCACCTATCTTATTAACAGGTTGCCATCCAAATCACTTGATGGCATGACACCATATGAAGCTTGGCATGGTAAGAGACCTTCTCTGGATCATTGCAAAATCTTTGGTTGTGTAGCATATGTGCATATTCCCTCACAGGTAAGGGGAAAGCTAGACCCTAAAGCTGAAAAATGTATCTTCATTGGTTATGATTTGAACCAAAAGGGATACAGATTCTACAACCCAACAAACAAAGGCTTCAAGGTAAGCAGAGATGTCATCTTTGATGAGAATGAATGCAGGAAGGTTAGTCTACCCTATGATATGGAAGAAGACTTCCCAAGGCTCACCAAGGAGGAACCAATCCAGAAAGAAGACTCAAGCTCAGATGATGATGATACAATTAACCTTGAGGAATTCAAGGCATGGAAGTCTAAAGGAAAGATGAAGATGAAGAAGCTAGAGGATATACCAGAATCCTCAACTCAAGCAATGAGGAGATCTCAGAGAGAAAGTAAGAAACCTATCAGATATGGGTATGATACCTCTCTTGTAACCAAGCATTCTGTATATCTTGCAAAGGATTTGTTGAATGAAGAACCAGGTACCTATGAAGAAGCAATTACCAAACCAGAATGGAAAGGAGCTATGGATGAAGAAATGGAAGCTCTCAAGGAGAGTGATACTTGGGACTTGGTACCCAAGAAGGAATCTATGAAGGTGATAGGATCCAGATGGATCTACAAGCTAAAAAGGAATTCTGATGGAACAATAAACAGGTACAAAGCTAGGTTGGTTGCTAAGGGTTTTGCACAAACCCAAGGCATTGATTATGAGGAGACATTTTCTCCTATGGCTAAGATGCCAACTATCAGAATATTGGTGAGTGTAGCTGCATCCAAGAATTGGAACATGTACCAATTAGATGTCAAGAATGCTTTCTTGAATGGAGGGATATCTGAAGAAGTCTACATGTCACAACCACCTGGCTATGAAGATCCCAAGAAGGTAAATTATGTTTGTAAATTGAAGAAGGCTCTATATGGTTTGAAGCAGGCACCTAGAGCATGGAATTACAGGTTGACAACCTACCTCCTAGACCAAGGATTTGTGATGAGCAAAGCTGATACTTCTCTATTCATAAAGAGAAGTAGTACAGAGGTAATCTACTTGTGTGTTTATGTTGATGACATCATCATTACAGGCAATGATGTCAATGGTATTAGACACATCAAAGGACAGATGATGAAGGAATTCAAGATCAATGATCTTGGATGATTGAAATACTTCTTAGGTCTTGAGTTAGTCTACACCAACTCAGGTATATATATCACTCAAAAGAAGTATGTACAGGATATGGTCAAGAAGTTTGGCTTGCAGGATGCTAAAGTCTCAACTACTCCAATGGAGGTCAACCTAAAGCTAAGTGCTCATGAAGGGGATGAAATACAAGACATTACAGGATATCAAAGCATGGTAGGTAGTTTGAATTATGCTACCTTGACAAGAATTGACATAGCATATGGAGTTAGTGTGCTAAGCCAATTCATGCACAAACCAAGGGTACCTCACCTAGAGGCAGCAAAGAATATCTTGAAGTACTTGAAGGGAACTCAAAGCCATGGTTTGTACTTTCCTTATACATCAGATATTGACATTAAAGTATATTCAGATGCAGATTGGGCAGGATGCAAGGATGATAGGAGAAGCACCTCAGGTTACATTTGTTTTGCAGGAGATAAACCTATTTCTTGGTCAGTCAAGAAGCAACCTACAGTGGCATTGTCATCCACTGAAGCAGAGTATAGAGGGCTTGCCAATGCCACTCAAGAAGCTATCTGGTTGAAGCTCTTGTATACAGAGTTAGGTCTATACACTAGACCTCCAATTATCTTTGGAGATAACACTAGCTCTCTTCACCTTGCAGCTAACCCAATATATCATGCTAGAACCAAACACATAGAGGTTCATTACCACTATGTGAGGGAGAAGTTACTAAGCAAAAACATTCAATTGACTTATGTGTCTACTAATATGCAATGTGCAGATTTACTCACTAAAGCTTTGGATGGAAACAAGCTATGCAGATTCAAATCTATGATTGGATTGCAGGATGTGATTGAAGACTAAAGATGAAGACTTAAGCCAAAGTGCTTGGCTTCAGGGGGAGCTGTTGGTGCATTTCAAGCCTTCACACTTGGCTTGAAACCTTGGAAATGTTGTGTTGAAACCTTGGAAATCTAATTCACTTGGAGAAAGGACCATGTGAACTTATGCTTATAAGTTCTTACTTCTTTACCCATTGTAAAAGTCTATATGACTTGGCATCTATATGTAATCACTTACCTACTTGATTAGTCGTGGAATCGGATGGTGTAAATGGAGAGAATATCTCCTTACTTTTAGAGGAGTGATTATAGGAGATTTGAATTTGAATTAATTCAAATCTCAACTTAACGTCTATAAAAGATGTACTTGAAAAGTCGTGTTTTTTAGCTAGTCCAATTGAGCTCACTTCCCGAGGCATTCACCATTGTAACTCTGTGTGTGTTAGTGCTACTTCATAGCCTACACCACAACACCTCATTTAGCTATGCTTGTCATGCTAATGAGATTGTACAACTGCATCAATCAATAGAAGTATACACATTCATAATCTCTGGTTTCTCTGAGTTATCTACTCCAAATCTGTCAACTTCAACAGGGCATATCTCAGGATCTACTAAACCAAATCAAGTGATTCAAAGCACATTGGAACCAGCTCCAATCATGCTACACGCCTACAAAATCTCAAGGTCAAAGGATCAGCCATCTCGGAGAAATCTCGCTCGAAGTGCACACTGGTCTGTGTCTGCAGAATTCCTAAAAAGTCGGGGGTACATATATTTTTGCTAAACATCTTTCTCGGAGCATAGTTTGTCATTTATTCTCATTCCACTTGCAAATGGTAGCTTGTTAAGCTAATTTAATATGTACAGAAGGAATTTGATCAATTGTTAGTGTGCTGGTTACACTGAGTGAAAGACTGAGCAGGTGTCACTACCTTCATGGGTGGTTGCTTGGGAACCAAATCCCAAGTGCCATTCTCTTGAAGTGCTTCAATTTCCTCCTACATAGATTCTCTCCATTAATTCTTCTTGTTAGCTTCTTCAAATAAGTTTCCTATAACATAGAATCTTTAGACATATACATAGAATGCTTGATACTAGTGATGTGTCATAGCCATACATTATAGGTGTTTGTCTTTCCCTTTGAGATCTTCTAAATTATTGATTGGATGACCCTAGAATGTGCTCCATATTTTTAATCTTTACTTTCCCTTTGATTTCCAAGAATTCCTTAAGATTGATTCGTTCTTCATTCTATGAATTGATATCTTCAAAGGTATATGGTTCTTCCTTGGTCGAATTTGGAAAATTCCAAATCATAGGGTTGCTTTATTTTTCTGCAATCATCCTTAAACCAAGAGTGTTTCTCATCAAATACCACATCCCTACTAATTATAAATCTTTTATTAGTGGGATTATACAACCTATATACTTTTTGATTCTGATAATAGCCAATAAATATGCATCTTTCGGCATTTAGATCAATATTTCCCCTAATTTGTGAAGGGATGTGTGGATAAGCAATGCACCCAAAGATCCTACAATGGTCCAATGTGGGTCTCCTGCCATTCCATGCTTCATAAGGTGTCATCCCATCCAAAGACTTGGATGGAAGCCTATTAATTAGGTAAGTAGCTGCGGAAACAACGTCTACCCATACATAATTAGGGAGTTTTTTCTCATTCAACATTGATCTTGTAGCCTCTACAATTAACCTATTTCGGGTCTCTCCCACTGCATTTTTTTTAGTGGTATACCTTGTTGTAATCTCTCTCTTTATGCCTTTGTCCTGTAAGAAGGAGTCAAACTCATGTGAGAAATACTCACACCTCCTTCAGATCTCAACCCTTTCAAACTTTTACCTCTTTGATTCTCAACCTATGCGAAATACTTCTTGAAACAAGTAAAGAATTCATCTTTATGCTTCATAAAATAAAGTATTCTCCACCTACTATAGTCATCTACAAATGAAACATAATACCTTGACCCTGAAATTAATGGCTCCTTGTTAGGACCCCACACATCTATGTGTACAAGCTCAAAGTAATCTTCATACATGTATCCTCTTTTTTTGGATGGTTGCCTATGTGACTTGACAAATTGGCATGTGTTTCTTGATAAAACTGGGGATTCCAAGCACACTCTCATCCTTGCATATTTGATTCAATGTCTTTTCACCTATATGACCTAGTCTCTTATGCCATATTTGCAATTTAGATAGGGTTTGGTCCTTGAAATGGAGGAGAGAAATGTTTCTTGTATCTTCAAATTCAAAGGTAAAATGTCTACCAGATTTCTCATCTCTTGCAATCCTCTTGAAGCCGTGTTGAGGTTCCTCGGCATATGCTCCATGTGTTGTGAGTCTAACTTGTAAAGACTTCTCAAGGATATGTCCAACACTCATTACATTTTAGGTTATTGTTGGCACATACAACACTCTACTTAAAAGGTTCATATTACCATCAGATGCTTTACATTTCTAATTTTCTTTGCTGAGTGCCTATTGTCATCACTTTTTTGGACTTCATGCTTCCCTTTAGGTTCTTCAAGGTCAGACAATAGTGCTACATTGCCAACTATATGATTGGAATTACCAAAATCAATATAGAATAGGTATTCATCATTGTTATGTTGCTTGGTTGACATATTCAATAGCAATAGAGAATCCTCTTGGTGACTCATACAATTGTTGTAGTCTGTCCATTTTCTGAAGCCTCCTTGATAGTTGTCGTTGAAGCCTTGGTTGTAGTTATGGTGGTAGTTGTTTTCTCCATTATTGAACCTACCTCTTGATTGTTCATAGCCTCTTGTGTGGAAACCTCTTCCTCTCTGATTCTTTGTGTTCCTAAAGCATTCATATGTGGTATGACTGGTGAAGCCACAAACGTTGCAAGCTGAAGAATTGTATGGTGTCCCCCTTCCTTGCTTTCCTTCTCTTCCCCTTCCTCTAGTACCTCTTCCTCTACTTATGAAATTTACTTGAGAGGTACTTGCATCTTCTTCATTCTTCTTACCTTTGGCTTTATCTTTATTCCTATTCTTATTTGTTTAAAGGGCAAAAAGATTGATTACCTCTAGAAATATATCCATTCTTGTTGAGCTCAGTCTCATGTGTCAAGAGTTGCCCCATCAGTGTACTGAGGTCGGGTATCTTAAATTCCATTTATACGTCCATTGCTCTAGTGAAAGACTCCCATTTTTCATCAGCCTTGATGCCATTTTATGAGTTGCCTTACTATCTGCTCCTCTTTTATTTCCTCTCCAATACTCCAAATTTGGTCAGCTACATCCTTCGTCATGGTCACATAGTTACTTATACGTTGCTTTGATTGCTTCTTCAAGTTTGTAAAATCCATCCAAAGTTGGTTCTTTCTGGTGCTTGCATTTGATGAGAAGTATAAATATAGCACATCCCAAGTCTCTTGGGAAGTCTTAAACTTCATAATATGAGGTATCAAAAAATCAGAGATTGAAGTGACTATCCCAACCTTTTAGGAGTTGAACACATAGTAGAGGAGAGACCATTAATTCAAAGATTGCTTGAAAATGGTTGAGGAAATCAAGACGAAACATATAACAAGACTCTTTAATGAAGCTATCACAATTTAAATCACTCCAAATGATTAAGCACATGCTGAGAAATAGCTCTTAGAAATTCACTCTCTTGAGTAGCACTTGAGAGAGTAGACACAAGAGAAGATGATCAACATGTATGTATTAATGCACATAGAGTACAATGATATTGGCAATGAATGATTGCACAATATGAGGACAATGGTAACGCTATACAGTGACCTCAATACCCAAGTAGAATCCCTCTGAAAACGCTTCCCAATATGTCTCTTTATCACACGACTTTTTGAGTCACTTTTATAGCTAAAGTTGGAGCCAATTTTCAGCTTTTGAATTTCAAACTCTACCAACAGTGTAACTAAAGTTTAGGACTTTCTTTCTCTTCCTCTCCACCAAAAGTCGTGTAATTGATCCTCCAAAATCCACTTGAATTTAAGTGCCTTTTTTACATATTCACTTTTACAACAAGTAGAACCAAACTTTTACAAGTGGGTACTCATATGTGATTTCATGTGTGTACATAGAATTGAATAGCTAATTTTCCAGGTATGTAGGCTTAGATCTATTTGCATCAACAATTAGGCCTTATCTCTTGCAGCTGGGTTCTTGAATTGTTCTAAGAGTTGTATATCCATCCTTAGGTGTTATCCATAATTTGCAAGAAAGGAGTCTACTTGGTAGATGTATGGACATTGTTGTTATATGCAACCTCTGTAAAGTGTAAGACCTACAACCAATCATTTTCATTATAGTTGGTTGTGCAACAAAGATATTTTTCTAGGACTTGGTTCACTGGTTCAGTTTGTCCATCAAATCGTGGATGATTCACTATAGAGAGTTTGAATTGAGCTCCAAGGAGCTTTGAAAGACTATTCCAAAAGCTAGATATTAATTGTGGGCCTTGATGAGTGACAATATCATCAGCCAATCCATGAAGCCTGAAGATGTATGAGAGAAGAAGTATGGTAGTGGATGAGGGTGACGGTTGAGGGGAGGGGGATGGAGGGTGGAGGAGGGTGGAGGGGGTTGGAGGGTGATGGTGGGGGTGGAGGGGGAAGGAGGGTAATGGTGGAGAGTGGAGGGGGAGATGGAATGTAATTCTTGAGATAAAATGGCAATAGCCCGATCAGATGAAAAGTGAAGATCATCGTTCTCCACGCTACAATATGTATGGGGGCCAAGAAAAGAATTGTAATTGGCCAAATCAAGGTATTATGTCTAATTTATTGATGACCATAGTAGATGGAATATTTTTTTCTTTATCAAGGGTAATAACGATATTGTTTCAAATAGTATCTAGCACATGTGGAAAACCATACAGTCAGATCACAAAAGAAGTTCACATCTGATGGAGGGGGAGAATACTTCTCCAAAGATTTTGATGACTTCTTTTAAGATAAAGGTATCAAAAGGGAATGGACTACTAGTTAATCTCCTCAATTGAATGTAATTGTAGGGAGAAGAAACAAGATAGTAGTTGAATGACACAACAATGCTTGAAGAGAAAAGTTTCCACATTATCTATATGTAGAGGCTATTTCAACTGCTCTATACCTTGTCAATACACTACGACCCAAATCACTCCAAGGTATGACTCCTTATGAGGTATGGTATGGAACAAATCCTAGTCTTGGACATTGCAAGGTGTTTGGTTGTTCAGCTTATGTTCATGTACGCTCACAAATAAGAGCTAAGATGGATGAAAGGGCAACAAATGTATTTTTTATGGTATAGCTCAACTCTGATTTGTCATGGGTTCCATAATCCTTCAACCAAGCAATACACTACAATTAGAGATGCAGTGTTTAAAGAACACAAGTCTCGGTATGATGAAGACAAACAAAAGGTAGCTTTACCATATGATCTTGATTCTAATTCCCATCACTTACAAAGCAAGCATGATACACAAGAACAATTAGAACTTTGATAAGTGTAATTGCCACAAGAAATTGGAGACTCCTCCAACTTAATGTAGAAAATTTTCCTATTGTGAGATCTAATGCCTTCAAGATAGGCAAGTTATAACTTTCACTAGGCATACACATGCAAAACATTAATCATTTTTTGAACTATTTTGCTCAAAATATTGAGAGATTAATATAGTGATTGATATTTATAGTAGGTGTTTTCCTCAAGTTTTCTCTCTTTAATTGAGGCTTCTTAGCTTTGGGTGAAGTCGACTATAGTCTTTCTAGGGTTTTCCATAAATTCATAGAAGTTTCTAGATCTTGTGTTTTCCCTCTCTTGCATTGCTAATCTCTTACCTCTTTCATTCCTCTCTTTGAAGTTCCTTAGTGCATCAAGAGTTGGATTCTCACCCAATCTAGGTCTAGCAATTTTACCACTAATGAGATCCCATATGTCTTTTCCCATGATGAAGTTAGGCATTCAAAACCTCTATGGTTGATCATTGATTTTGTCTAATCTTTTGTTTTGAGTGGTATATGGTGACATAATGTTCTCTAAATGTAATCTTCTGGAGCTATTTGATTAAAGGATATTAAAAGGGTGTGAATATCTATACTTTTGTACCTTAGAGGTACCAAAATAGATGGATTGGATGTTTTGCTTCTTCATTAGTAGACTCCTTTTGTGTTGTTTGTGTGCATTTCAACTTGAATCAATAACTATTTTTTGTTCAAGTCCTACAATGCATTCTTTTGGTCATCCTTGAATTTATTTGCATGTCAAAATGCTTTCATACCAGTGATCAGAGATGGAACACCTTTCCTTAACCACCTTTAAGCATAGATGGCCTCTTACATATAGTCAAGAATACCTTTGATCACTAAAATTGGTGATTATCTCACCTATTCTTGAAAATGTTAAATATGTGATCTTTAGGGGGACGAAAGGGGTCAAAAGACCTTAATGTGCACAAAACGCATGACTCTTCCACTTCTCTTTCATCTTTGCGGTGGGATCTTTGTTTCTGTTCAGGTCTTCAATGTTCACTTTGATTTCTAGATCTTTGAAAATCACGCAATAATCTACAAATCGCATAGCAGTCTCCGAATCCCATAGCAACTTGAAGAGAATACACAGAGCATATTAACCAAATGGGCCATCAACGAGAAAAAAAACACTCTCTGTTCATTTTGAATAAAGGAAGCATACTCATGAAAACGTTTATTTTAATTTGAAAAAATCTTTTTCCCTCTTCTTTTTTCTTTTTATATTTCTTTATTGTCTTTTAACCGTTAAGTTTCTTTTTATGTTGATTACTACTTTACCTTTAGTTCGTTTTAGTTTATACCAATTCCAAGTTGAATAACTACTCATATAATCTAAAGTCGTTCATTCTCCTCACTTTGCCTTTCTAACTAACAATTTTATGAAAATATATACAATTTAAACGCAAGTAACCAAACATCAAAACATCTAATTCAAATACTAATGGTCACGAGAGTTATGATTCTTTTTGTGCCATACATGTTCTATACTGCCTTTAGCAATACGAAAAAAATGATCCAGTGATCCCATACAAAGGTCAGACAAAACAAAACTGATCATACTCATTCAATAATTCTTTCATCATAAATAATCTATAATCCCTTGTTGTATGGTGCTTTAGCAACTCCAAGTCTCTCTGCCACCAAATTTTGCAATAATTCGTCTACTCTTATCTGAATATCTCCAAATGTCGTCTGCCAAATCAATTTCTCTTTCCGCCAATTATGCATTCTACCACCATCATCGATGTTCAACTTTTAATACTCTCTCTCTCTCTCTCTCTCTCTCTCTTTATTCCATTCTCCAAGCGTTTCTGTAATCTTCTTCATCTATCTGCTTAGAATAATAACAATTTATCATACGGCAAGTCAACTTTTATGACCAATAGTACTCTTATGCTTGCTCGTTTGCAAGGCTAAAAAGGGCTAAACTTAATCACTCTTCAATTTTCAACTTTTTTTGTGATGCCTAGTTGTTCAAAACTAATGTGATCCTTGTGGAGGGGTTGGGAAACGTGAAACCATACTGCAAGACTAATAACCATTGGATGTCGGTAGTGTGGATAAGATAGAACGACTATATTCGTCCTCATCAAGAGATTTGATTCATAGGACCTCTAGAAAGCAAATAGTTTATGGAAGAAGAGCTTTTCCAAGTGAAACAACATCTTGAACAAAGACAAAAGACATTGGATGAGATTTGAAGATATGGATCTATTTAGGAGAATTCACCTCAAAGAGTAGTGATTCTTAAGAGAAAGAATCGATGGTTGGGATGACTTGAAGTGTAGCCATCCTCTCAATTGAAAATGGAAAATGGAAACAAAATGGTAAAGATTCCCAATAAGGTATTAAATTATCAGTTTTCCTTAACATGAAGTTGTGTAAGGAGTGGTCTAGAATCAGATGGGATTTTAAGCTCAAGGACCTATGGAACCTTCTTTTCAAGAATAAAAAACTGATCCTTATGTGAAAAATCCTAAATAGGATGATTTATACTTATGTAAGAGCTAAAAATATCTGAGGAGTGCCCCCTTTCTGCACGCAATGCAAAGGTGGTACAGAAGACCTACGGAAGATTTTCTTCTCATGTTCATAAAGTCTCTTGGTTTGGAGCATACTCAGTAAAGTTCTTGATATGCAATACCAAATTAAATGGAAACAAGATTTACTTGTTAACGTGTTCTAGAGCAATGAAGTCATGGGTTAGGCTCTTCAAAATATTTCAAAGGAAAGGGGTGCGGCCAACTTTCATAAGTCTCCTAGAGAACTGTCGATTGAACAGTAAACAATCAATACTTGTAAGAAATTCTCTGTCTTCAGACACCATAGGGTTTTCATCTGTAGTAAGAACAAGCTTAGACGAAAGTCAGCCGGATATATCGGTGATATTGTACTAAATTATTCAAGCAGATTTTTGTTTCTTGAATAAAACAACATAGAAGAAGAAACACATCGCTGAAGCAATCACAATTAAATATCAATAATATGGAGATAGAGATGCAGTATGATTATACAATTCCGAGTTATCTATGGACAGGATAACGTGTGTAATGATTTACTAGCAAATAGTTAAGTCTTAATGATGTAGTCGCAAAGCGCTTCATCGCAAACCTAAGATAGAGGAAAACCTAGAATCCTAGGATCCATGCAGCATCGGCTACAAGGATCTCCAAGCATTCGGTGAATGCGCTGATGATCAATCAAGGACGAGTGTACATTTTTTTTGTATTTTATAGACATAAAGACTGGTACTGAATATTTGTACTATAGGTAAATGGCTTGAAAAAAGTGTAAATTGATAGTATTTGATGTGACACACAGAAAAACGTGAACCTTCCTATTCAAATTTTCTTAAGATAACATGAACCGTAACACAGAAGATTTGATTGGGCATGCGATGATGGTCAAAATATCACTCTTTTCGTGGGATTTAGATAGATGTGAAGGTGACAAAATGTATGTGATGGCACTCTAGTTCAAGGATTGTTATCGCGGGATAAAGAGTCCTCTTATAAGCACCTCAATCTAGAAATACTGATTGATTTCAAGCAAGATTTGTTTTATTGAGACTATTGGCTCCTCTTCTCATCTTTGGAATATAAGGAGGAGGGAAAAAATCTAGAAACTTTTCAAGGAGAGAAGTGCTTTTAACTTTGCGATTTTCCCTAGAGAATCGTCAATAGAGACTTCCTTTGACATTGTGACTAAAAGGGTTACGAATTTCAAAAGGTTCCCACACCCTACCCCCACCTCCACCTTCATGTACCATAGAGTTTTCATTATAAATAACAATGGGTTTCGAAGCAAATGGCTTTTTTATTGAGCGAATGAGAAAATAATTAAGTTCCTTACTTCAGCTCCTAAGTTTAGCCTATTGAAATGTGGAAGCAAACCATATATGGGCTGATAGGCCTTTTGATATTTTTTTAATCTCTCTTTACATTCTAGATTCTCTTTCGTTAATAAATTTTGGATTTCTACTGTAGTGCATGGTGCACAAGAACACTTTAGATTTTCTATATGAGAACGTGCACATGTGAAATTATTTGGTGTTCATTTAATTCTAAGATGGAAGATAACAATAAGATGTATTGTTAGTGCTATTACCTCCAATGTTCTTCTTGATTTCATTCATATTATTTCGATTGTTACGCACGATTATCACTCGATTACGAAGGTCCCATATTTCAATAATGAAAGGTAAGATTAAAACCACATCACAAGACTCGAAACGAAGTTTTTCTTTCTCCTATTAGAACATTACACTTTGTAGTAAAATATACGTTTTCGCCTCTACACGTTTTTATATTCTTTACATTTTGCGTTCACATTTTGTTTATAGTAAACTATATTAAAAACATGAAGCTGGGTACTCGACTCGTGAAGCTGAGTGTACATAAAATATGAGGACGTTCGTAGTGAAAATTAAATTATTTTATTGAGCGTATAAGAATATTAGTGAATGATTGACTATAATTTCTAAACTAACTTAAGGAGTGAACTAATAATTCTTGTAAATTTCGTTGTAGAACTTGATGGGTCGAAAGAAAGTGTCGGGCTCTTCTCGATCGTCCCAAGCTTGAAGCTTGAGTGTTAACACATTAACGTAATTTCAATTTTTTCCTTATCATGATTGTACCTGTTCTTCTCTAATACTGTAACTGAAGAGAGAACAAATAAAATGTACTAACTTACTAGATAGTAAATACATAAATTCGAACAATTCTGCATTTTCTAGTTGTCAGTGACTTTTCTTCAATAATCTGGTAAAATACTTATACGTCGTACACACCGGAATTTTGATGCCGGGGATAGGAAATTTCTAATGGAAAACTTCTGAAAGCTTTATTAACAAACATTCAGGCGTATGAGATTTAGTTGCGATAGTACTACTCGTATTCCTCTACTTCAACGCAAACACTAGCTAGACGAAAACCTGGAATTCGTAGACGATCCAGAAACGTAGAAACATGAAGAAACATGTCTTTCGATTTTTATAGACATGGAAAGTCGTATTGAGTACCGTAAAGAGTAGGAAAATGGATTGAAAAATGTCGTAGTATTTGATGTGAGGCATACAATAACGTCAACTTCAAAACAAAGGTGTGATTTCTGGCTGTGGAAATCATCGGAATCATCTCAATTATGTTGAAGAAGAGTGGATAGTAGATTAGTCTGATTCGTCTGGTTCGTTCGTTTAGCTGAGCGAGATGAGGAAGATTCGTCTGCCTCATTCGTTTAGCTGAAAAACATTGGTCTATTCCGTTCGTTTAGCTGTGCAAGGTCAAAAGAAACGACGTAACTATTACCTCTTCGACAGAAGCAAGGATACATTGTTTTGTAGCAAGGAAGAACCATATTGAAAGTCATGAGCAGCGATCCGGATACAAAATTTTGGGAGTATTCAAGAACTGAAAGTAACAGAGTTGCACATTCCTGTTTGTGTGTGTGCGTGTGTGTGCGTGTGTGTGTGTGTGAGAGAGAGAGAGAGAGACAGAGAGAGAGAGAGAGAGATAAAATAAGCTAGAAAGATGTCTACTATTTGTTCAACCTCATTATATACAAGTGCCTATAAATCTGGAGTCATGTCGATTCATTTGGAACTCTTTTCGTTAAAGACCCTTCATTTCATGAAAAATGCGATTCGGTCGGCTTTCTGTAGTGCATGCGTGTAAGAAACACAGAGAGACTACAAGCTAGAAAATTAAAATAGATGACCATAAGAGGTAAAGGTGGTGAGGATCGTCTCTCGGAAGTGAAGATAGGGGCGGCAAGGGATGTCGGAGAACGATGTCAGGTAAGTGACATGAATGGGGTAGAAGTCGTAATACCGAGACGTTCTTAGGGAGAGAAACAGAACCCAAATCACTACAAATTCAGCAGACACAGGCCGGGACACTTGATCTCAAAAATTCCATGCTAGGAAGACGTAGAGCAAACAACAGAGAGGAGTTGGGAGACAAAAGATTACGGTTGCGCAAAAGTCTTAAAAGGAAGATAGATATGTACATAGAGAGATAAGTACATAGAGAGATAAATGCACAAGGATATAGATAGATATATAGGCTCAAATATAGAGATCGGTAAAGAGAGGGAGGAATTAGCTTAAGGTTGTGAGAGACACTTAGGTCCAAATCTGGCTCCAAATGCGAGTTTTGAGCCCTACAAGTTTCAAGATTCTAGAGAGAGAGTAAAATCAAGACATTTTCTTACAATGAACCAAATTTAGAGCCCTGAAGGAGGTACTTAAAACATGATTGAGAAAAATTTCACACGTGCATTTTTATTCTCTTATACTTGCTCTACAATTCTCTCCTACAGAGTTTCTCTTAATTCTTTCATCTTCACCTTCAAATCTCAAATACAAAACATGATGCAAATAAGTTCTAAATAGAAGATGAAACTTGTCATCCCAAAGTTTTTCCTACATGCATAAATGACCGAATTATTCATTCTAAGCATTATCCCCACAATGAAATTCAAAAAGCTCAAACTCAATTATTTCACTAGAAAAGAGGCCTATTACAATTCTTCCCCCGTTTAAGGAACTCTCTCCTCAAAGTTGGAAAGAGGGTTAAAGTGTTAGAAAGTTTTCTAGGGTCATCCAAGTCGAATCTTCTACTAGGTATGAGTGCCATTTCACCAAAATTTCTACTATAGATCTATTTCTAAGCAATCTTTCCTTCCTATCTAAAATTATTTCATGTTGATGCTCAAAAAAGCCATCATCTTTAAGCTTATAATTGCCCTACAAAACATGAGCAACATTAGGTACATATCTTTTAAATAAGCTAACATGAAATATAGGATGCACATTTAAATGTTTAGGTAATTCCAACAAATAAGCAAGAGATCCAATCTTTTTCAGAACTTTAAAAGGTTCTCCGTATCGAGGACAAAGTCTATGATCCTTCCCTAGCAACAAGTTAGAATGGTGAGGATTAACTTTAAGAAATACCATTTCATCAATTTGAAATTCAAGTGGTTTTCTCTTTCAATCGTAGAATTTCTTTTGTCTTTTCTAAGCTTCTTTTATGTGTTTCTTATTTTTTCTAGGTTCTTTATCCATCTCATCAAGCATTTCTTTGGAATTTTCTACTGTATTTGGAAAAACCAAAAATGAAGGTGGAGTCAAACAATTATAACTATACAAAGCATCAAACAAAGTCATTTTGATAGATGCATGCCATGCACTATTGTATGAAAAATAAACCAAGGGTAAATATTCACTCCAATTGTCTTGCTTTTCGTTCTTATACATACCCAACATATCTTCAAGTACCGGATTAACCCTCTCGGTTTCCCCATATTTTAATGGATGGAAAGTTGTACTCATATGAAGTTGAGTTTCAATGGAATCAAATGTTTCTCTCCAAAATTTTGATGTAAATCTAGAGTCTCTATCAACAATTATGCTTTTAGACATTCCATGCAATCGAATAATTTCTTTTACAAAGACTCTTGCAACATTCAAAGTAGTGTTAGTCTTTTTCATAGGGAACAAATGTGCCATGTTGGTAAGTTGATCAACTACAATAAATATGGTATCATGCTTAGATCTAGTCGTAGGTAATTTAGTGATAACGTCCATAGAAATAGACTTCCACTTCTAATTTGAAACATCCAAAGGTGGAAGCATTCTTGACATTCTCCTAAACATAGTTTTCATCGCTTGGCACTTTGAAAATTCACTAATATATTTTCTAATATCATAATTCAAACATGGCCAAAAGTAAGAGTAATTTTTTTTGACATAGGTCCTTGAAAAACCTCGATGTGCAGAGAAAGGTGCATCATGACAATCATGTAGTATTGTAACTTTTAATGAAGACTCAAAAGATATACATAATCAGATTTTATAATACAAGGCTACATTCTGCAAACGAAATTTGTCCTCATAATTCAATCCCCTATTTGCATTCAAAAAATTCAAAATAGGTGCATAAAAGGAGTCATGTTTTAGTTCTTCTTGAATCTGATTGAGAAAATAAGAATTTATTACAAAAAGGAGATTACATAAAGGTTGTGGGTTGAATGCATTAGCGACCTTACTTACCTTACCAACTAGATACTTAATGTCAAAATCCTACTCCCTTAATAATTCAATCCAACGCTTCCACCTCTAATAAAGTAATGGTTGTGTGAAAATGTATTTTAGACATTGATGATCTATTTTCAATTCAAACTGAACCCCTAACAATAGATGTCTCCAATGCTTAAGTGGATGCACAATAGCAAGCATTCCTAGATCATGAGTAGGATAGTTAAGTTCATGTTTTCTTAATTTTTTGGACTCATATGTGACCACCGTACCATCTTATGAAACAAAACATCCTATCTGACTACCACTTGCATCACATGCAACAACAAAGGGATTTCCCATTTCTAGTATTTTCAAAACATAATTTTCAATAACTTTTTGTTTCAATGTGTCGAATCTTCTCCACTGAGTCCCCTTGTTTTGTCATCTACTGCACATGTTTCGAAATCGTCTGCTCAGGCCAAAGCGCTCATGGAGATCGAGATTCTCAATAGCCGCCCAGCTGCATGGTAGTACTAAAAATAACTACTCTCTCTCTTGCATACCCAAAATGGGTCAATGGTCAAAGCTCCTCACATGAGTGCCACTTGGCACTCAAGTGAATATCATACTCTTTATGAATAAGGGGAGTTTCTCACCTCATATCCCTATTCATATATGATACTCCATAAGATCCATATGACATTACCTTCCCCTTAGATCCATTTTTTTCCTCAAAAATGGTATTGGAAGGTCTGATAGAGAGAGAGAGCAATAATAGAACTACCACTCCCACTATATCCCCATGTATAGAAATACATGGTCGTGTCTCCATGTTGTTTCCCCATATCCTTCCCCTTAAGAAGACTCTTGGGAAGGTAGTCTAAAATTTGGAGATCGTCTCTGAAGGGTGCTAACCCGCTCCCATGTGGCACCATCTTCTGAACTATCTTTCCACTTTATTAGACACTCTTTATACAAGTAATTTCTCGTCCGTTTCTCTCGAGTGCGTAGTATGCTCTCAGGCTCATGTGGAATAGATTGAACAGAAATAGGCTCTACTACCTCACTATCTCGAGTGAGGTTCTCAGATTCACCCAGCCTTTTCTTAAGCCGGTTAACATGAAAAACTGGATGAATTTGACTATTCTCTGGTAGTTGGAGCTGGTAAGCCATCTTTCCTATTCTCTTAAGTATTTGGAAAGGTCCACAATACCTAGGAGATAGTTTTGGACAAGGTCCTGTCTTCATGGTTTCAGACCTAGAGGGAACTCTAAGATAAACCTGCTGTCCTACCTCAAAGTTGATATCTCTCCTTTGAGGGTTAGCATAGGCTCTAGCTCTATCCTGAGCTCTCCTAATGCTGTCCTTAGCAAGTCTAAGCATATCGTTCATCTCTTCCAAGAAGTCCTTTGCAGCTTGAACTTTCTCATTTTGCAAGCCTACTGCATAAGGAGCTCTTGGCTGAAACCCATACACAATTATTAATGGACTATGCCCAGTGGAAGAGTGCTTGGCACTATTATATGCAAACTCTACCATAGGTAAGTACTCTTTCCAATTAGTTTGCCTTTCATTCACATATGCTCCAAGCATATCCTCTAGGATTTGGTTAACCCTTTCTGTTTGCCCATCCGACTGTGGATGCTCGGCCCTACTCATGCTAAGTCTCTTATCAAGACTTTTGAAGACCGCTCTCCAAAAGTGTCTAGTAAACTTCCTATCCCGATCAAAAATTATGTCTAAAGGAAGACCATATAACCGGTATAGTTTCTCCACAAAATGTCTAGCCAACTCTGGTGTCTTCACTGTAGTACGTGTCGGAATAGACCTAGACATTTTGGTTACCCTATCCACAATTACCTAGACTGAGTCGTGCCCCCTCTGTGTCTTAGGTAATCTGACTATAAAGTCCATGGAGATACTCTCCCACTTCCCATTAGGAATATCCAATGGGTGGAGTAGTCCTCCAATCCTCAACCTCTCAGCTTTGTTCACTTGGCATTTATTGCACTTAAGCACATACTCTAGGACATCCTTATGAAGTACAGGCCAATAAAACTACCTCTTAACAAGATCATAAGTCTTGTTAACTCCTGGGTGTCCCGCACTAGGTGTGTCATGACACTCGTACAAAATATGCCATCTCATCTGAGTATCTTTAGGGACACACATTTTACCTTTGTATAACAGATATCCATCATGGACACTGTAATTCTTCCACTTGAATCCTTCTTGAGTACCCATCGATACTCCATCCTCACTGGAAACCCGTATATCATGATCCCCATTCTCTATGGCTTCCCAAATCTCGGAATATGCAGGATCAATCCTACATTTCCCTCTAATGGATGCAAGTAGCTCACTAGTGATCTGAGTAAAACTCAGTCCATTGAGCATAGGCATGCGGCTAAGTGAATCAAACACTACATTAAACTTTCCCTTCCTATACCTAAGCTCATAATCAAACTCTTGAAGGGTCTCTGCCCATCCGGCCTTATGACGTTTAAGGTCTGTTTGATTAGAGAGTTACTTAATGCTCTCTTGATCAAACACTATCGTAACTTTGGCACCATATAAATAATGACGCCACTTCTTCAAAGCATGGAAAATTGCATACAACTCCTTCTCATAGATGGAGTAATTCTTCTAAGCCGGTTCTAGTTTCTTGCTCTCAAAAGCTACTGGTCGACCATCCTAAACTAGAACCGCTCCTATAGCAAAGTCACTCGTGTCAATCTCAACCATAAATGGTTTGTTGGGATCTGCTATGTGTAAAAGTGGAGATATAGCAATTGCTACTTTCAAAATTTCCATACTTTTCTTCTGTCCGTCTCCCCAATGAAAGGCTTTCCCTTTCCCTTTAAGTTGTTCCGTCATCGGGATAGCAATCTTGGCATAATTCTTAATGAATCTTCGATAGAAACCTGATAAACCTATGTGCATCCTGTGTGTGTGTGTAAACATTTTTAAAGTTTTAATAATCTTTTAGACCCTTGGTTTCTTGGGTGATTTCACTCAACTTTGTGCAGCCATATGTAACTCAGCATTTCTTGCATGTATGAGCTAGATAGCTCTAAGTGTTACGCTGCGTTACATTTTCAAATCTTACTCATTTCTTGTTATCTGATTTTCTTATAGAGAAATCTTGTATCCTAGATTTTAGTCAAAGCTCGTGTTCAATCTCTCCTTATTTTGAGAGAAATAGTTCCAAAAGTGAGTAGTGGTCTATGTGTATATGCCTACTGAAGGTTCTAACTTGTCTAGCTTTGGAGATATTATATTGCATAGAATGAGTGAATATTCTGAATGACGTAACTTGCCTTCGCAAGGTGATTAGCTTCAATTTCTGTGTCCAGAAGATCCTTGGTTAAGTGAACTAGTGGTTTGAGTGAATTGAAAAGCAGTTCTATAAGTGTATGTGAGGCCACCTATTCTTCAAGGCTGCAAAGGGGAGGTGGTTCTTCTCCCATCACATATGTGAGAGTTTTACTGTGTATCTTTGTTTGCGTAAACATGTGTGTATGTATGTGTGTATGTACATGTATATGTATCTATGTGTGTAGAAATGTGTGACTTTGTGTACGTATGTGTGGATATGTGCATATGAATGTGTATTTCGTTATTTATTGGTATATTGAAGAAGTTTAATCATCAGTAACGTTTTTTGCATTTAAATTGAGAAAATAAATCAGTGCAAAAACAAGTAAAGAATGGAAAATATTAACTTCATTAAATCGCCTTCATTTAAATTGCATGAATGTGGTGACAATATTGAAAACTATAAAATCCGTGATGCACTTCCAATCACACGAAAATAACATATAAATAAATCATAGACGAAAATAAAACAACAATAAAACAAAGATAGTGAGATGTAGTGATAGAATGAGTTAGTGAGGGGACAAGGAAGAGATAGGAATAATAATAGAAATTCATGAAGAGAGGTATCTATGAGTAAAATAGTGACCTGGAAATTTTGTTGGTATGGCTCTGGAATTCGCTTTCAAAGAATGTCAGGCACTCTGTGGAAGATTTTTTGTAATATATAACTTAAAGTGTGGATAAAGTAGTCGTTAAAACTGGACTATAAAGTCATCAAGAGTTAATAATTTCTCATCCATATACAAGTCGTTATGTTTACTTTAAAAATATATATATATGTAAGGAAAAATTGATGAGCTCAATGAAACCATCCTAAACAAAGAAAAGAACAAAACCATGTTGTGCCTCACTACTCCATCAACCCCTACATCGAGAGATTTATGTATTCCCGGACAAGTCAGCGTTTCGCATGATAAATTTGTCTGAAGAAAGGAATACCCATGCTTATATTTTCAAATTCAATTTTTCTCCGTTGACAGTTCATGTTTGTTCTATACTATTCCATATTATTGTGTGCTATCCATGAATTCATTGTTACCTCCCACGTTCAAACATAATACCGGAGACAGTGCGTGCATATATGACCTTCACAAATTGAATGCATTCGTAGACAAGTCAAATTGCGAAACTGTCATGCAGTAGAATAGTTCCGAATACAACGTGCCATATAGCGTGTGAGATGTAATCTCTTTCTTTCCTTGACGAATATTATCATAAAAAGATCGTATGTACCTATAAAATGAATATTTACTTGTATGGAATTCATGGAAGAATCATTATATTAATCTTTTGAGAGACTCCAATCAAATGTTTGTATAACTATTCCCACGACGTTTACCATGAAGATTCCATGTTTAAGGTCTACGGAAAAACATATAATAAACGTTTTTGGAAAGAGCTTTTAGAAAATGCTTATTTTATCTAAGACTTTTGAACAACGCCCCAACTTAATTTGAAAGGTAGTATAGGGGATTGTTTCTTGTATTTCGGCGTAAAATTTGATCCGTGCAAAAACAAAAAAGCCTTGTTTTCTTTCCTAATGTTTTGAAGTAGAAGCTTTAGATTTTACACCCAATGGTGTTTTCTATTTCTCCATTGTAATGTTTGTTTCTCTTCTTTACTTTCAATATTACTCTAGACACAACAAGTAAGTAATACTGATTTTAAGGATTGTAAGTACTCTATTCTAAAAGAAGCTACTTATTTTCAGACGTTAGCGCAATTTCCTCAGTAATATTGTAAAATAGTTATATATTCTAGAATATAACATACTAAAAGATACATATATTATTCTAAAAAGTTTATATTTTGTACCTATTATATTTACATATTTTATAGTAAGCTAAATAAAAATAATGAAGCTGTGTAGTTGCTAACTAAAAGCGCTAATTCCAGAAGCTGAGCACACAATGAATGTGAGCAAATTCGTAGTGTAATTAAAATTGATGAAGCTAGCATCGAAAAATCTGTCTCAAAAAAGAATCTCTAAAATCTATAGACTTTTTGCTTATTATATTTTATATAAGACTATTCGTGAATTACTCTCTATAGCTTCTAGAAGAATTTGCGCTTTAGGACTTGTAGATTTTGGGTAAGACTTGTAAATTGTAGAGTAGCATTTGAGTGGTCTTAAAGCTTTTCTCGACTGTCCCACCGATGAAGATTGAGTTTTAACGCGTTAACGTACTTTCAACTTCTACATCAGCATATTTGTATATGTTCGTCTATTTCCACTGAACTCTAGAGAAAACAAATAAATAATACCTTTTTTTAACGTAATAAGCAAAGCAGCCCTAACAAAATCTACATTTTTCACACGTCAGTGGATTTTTTACAATAATATAGTCAAATATTTACACACTGTACACACCGGAATTAGTAGATTTGGAAAGAAAATTTTCTTACTTCTCTCTCTATATGATTCATGAACGAAGGAGAAAAAGAACCTCCGTTGTAAAAAAGTAAATCATATCTACTCTTTATTTTAATGCAAGTTGCACTCTAAATTATAATCAAGGTAAAAAATCCAAGAAAGGAAAGGTAAAGAGAGTTAGAATGAAAATTTATAACGATTTCGTCTGCTCGATGGTGTAGCTACTTCGTTCTCAGCTTTTTGTTTTGGGTTTCCTATTTTCTAAAATGTATTTCATACGATATATTTTGTTTTTCAAAAGGAAGTTTGCAAATAGCCTACTTTCCAGAAATTTGGTTAATAGAAAGAATAATTTTACAAGTGAATGGGCTTAGCATCCATTAAACCCCCCAAATCCCAAAAAGCATGCGCTTCTTAAAACTTGCTAGAGGACCTTATAGAGAAGGTTGATAACCCTTTCATCCCCTTCATGGGGGCCCACTTGCTTTTAATCTTGTTGCTCTCAAGACAAAACACTCTATGATGCCTAGAAGGTGGGTGCTTCTTACAATTGTAAATTATTTTGCCTAAAAGGAATTCCAAATGACCATTCTTTAGGAGGGCTACCACAGTTGGTAGCACACCTCTCTTTTCAGATCTTCTAGAGGATCTCACATGTACAACATTCCACAGTGTTGAGGAACGATTGATAACTTCATAGAATGGCCCTTGCTTCTAGTTGATTTGTCCCTATAGAAACATGATTCTCCCAAGGGTCTGCCATAGTGACATTGACTTGGGGCATGAAAAGAAGAGGTCTCCCAAGTCCTCATCGCCATGAGGGGCTTTGCATATTTCGTTGTTCAAAATTCCTTGGTGGAGGATTTTCCACAGAAGAACCAATTTTAAGCTTCATGACAAGATGCCACAGTGTTTAGAACTTGAGATCCCAACTAAAAATTGACTAATCTAGACACGATCTCTTATTAAGTGTAACATGAAAGTCCCCATTCTTCTTGAGTCTTGGAATTTTCTAAAGGCTATTGCCATTGTGTTGTGTAAGACCCGCAAGGTGAGGGCATTCATGCCCAATAAGGATGTGATTCCTTGAGCCCTCCCAAGCATTGAATATGCTTTACATCATGCACCATTCTTTATATTCGACTCTCCTAGCCGAGTCAATGTCGTCAAACCTCATACATTGGCATGTTTCTTGATTCCAAATCTATTTCCACAAATGAAAGCCATTTTTCCAAAGCATCCAAGAGTTTTGGAGGTTCCAAGGCTTAATGCCTTTGATGCCCTTGATAGGGAACCATTGTGAATCATTTTGTCTAATAGGAGCTTACCATTTCCAATCTTCATTGATCATCACAAACTATTTCATTTTGTTCCAAATCTTCCATAATTTGCAGAGTAAGCTTGAGCCTCTGGGACTCACCTATTAGGGGGAGAACAAAAGAGTGAGAAGATCTAGACCCTTCCAGCCTGGATGTCCCACAATCCTAAGACCGCTCTTCTTTTTAAAAATCAATTTTGCCCAAGAGGCATACCTATTGCTCCAAGCTTTAATTAACCATTTGGTAGATAGTTTATTGTTCATTCCATAAATGTCCAGAATCCCCAAACCACCTTTATATTTTTGGCTTATGCAAGTAGAGGACAACCCTTCTAATAGGGTCTCCCATCGAGAGACCCCTTCTATTAGAGTCTCCCATCGAGAGAAAGTTTCTGCAAATTATGTCCAATTTGACAATCTCTTGATCATTCACTCTCCAAAAAGAGAGAAATTAAATAATCAAAGAATGATGGAACATGGTAACCACCATAACTCTCCCAACAAGGCTATTGTGCATACCCTTCTCGTATAAAAACTTGTTATCACGCTATGAAAAAGCCCAATTTCATTGTTAACCCATCCAAACATCAAAATCCATTGGAACACCTAACAGGTGGAAGATTTATCCCGTCCACATCAACAAACAACCATGGTCAACCAAAATTTGAGGTGGATGCCCAAAAATGAACCTAAAAGTTTGTGTCAATAGCAAAGAGTCTCATGATAATCTCTTCTTGATTAAGGGAAGAAAGAGGCCTTAAACAAGTCCTAAACATGCATGATGCTGGAGAAGGTAACTGAGAGCATTGGGAGCAATCGCAAAGTGAAGCGGGGTTAAGGGGCATCCTTGCGTGATAGAAAATTTTAATTAGATAGCATGAGATAGCTAGCCATTGATATGAAGTCCAACTCTATCTTTCATATTTTTTTCGAAGTCAATCTTAAGGAAGAGAACATATTGAGTGGACTCTTCACGGAAAACCACACCTTCCCAAACACAAACATCAATGATACCCTCAAGGATGGATCTCCCCTTGATGATCCATTTTTATCCTTGCTCATCCAGTTTTTTAAGTGACAAGCAATCCGATGAAGAATAACTTTAGCAAGGATATTGTAACTTGTTTGTAACATCATTATGATGCCAATTTGTAATCCTATTTTTGCTCTGTTGTTTGTGAATAAGCTTGATAATGCCTTAATTGAAACATTCGAGCAATGCATGTATAGATACTTAAAGAGAAGTGCAGGAGTTCTAACAATTAGAGACTGTTCTACCTTGAGAGACTAAGGAGACCTCAATAAACATCGTTCTACCTAGAGACACTAAGAATTTCTCAATCAACCACTCTCTAGAACTCTTGCAGAATTTGAACGCATTAAAAAGTTCAAAAGTAAGGGCACTGTAATAGTAGATGCGAAGAACTTCTAAAGCAGACAATAGCAATGTCCTCATTGGCGACGAATTTTCCATAGCTTCCGCTAAAGAGGAAAGGGAATATCGAGAGCTTATACCAGCTAGAAGCCTGTTAGTCCCGAGCTTCATCTACATTCCCGGAACCAACGAGTATCATCCTCAGTTTCACCGACAAAAGACTTGAAAGTGTTTTCATAGCTCTTCGGCCTGTCGGTCGCGATAGTATAGTTCAGAGGCTCATCAGCAGAACCACTTGCATCAATTTTGGTTTTCGATGGCATCACTTTATATTCGCGATAGCATTATAAGTCGTCTTCTTTTGGTTCCGGGGATCTTACTTAGATGTCATAGCGCACCTTTGATGATTGACGACAACGCCGACAACTGATTTGGAGACAAGATCGATAATCTGATTTTACTGTTGCCAAATTAATTTCTCTCTCCCCCATTGTGATGCCGATAACATCGTTATTCCTTTTATCTCTTGTGTGACTGCCTGGGCGACAACATCGTTATACTAGTTTATTCTTGCATATTATGTCTTACTTTCCGATTACAGGTTCCCTTTTTCTAGATACCTTTACGTTTGAATTTTCTCGATGGTCGACAAATTTAATAGAGGATCATATTTATTTTGTTCTTCTTCTTTCCCAGATGCATCTCCTTTGCGAACTTGTAAACGATTCATTCTGATTGTTCACTCTCGGTGGACAACGAGCTCAGACAACTTATCGGAGAAGTCTCGGTGCTCGGAGCCAGGGATGTTAGTGAATCAGAAACGAGATTTGCAGAAGATGCTCAATATTGTAGAGATCAGAGCTTCATGATATGTTCACATAACATGAAAAGGCAGGAAAGTGAACACGAAGGACTAGTGAGCTTCCTCAATGGCGTTGATCTAAATTATTATTTTATTAACAATGGTATCGTGTGCAGAAATACCTTCGAAGTGGCTAAGCCTACACATTTAAAACTTTCAAAGTACGAAGTTCTTGGACTGTCGCTCGGCTTTGGTGCTTTAGGTTGTCTATTGCTGAGCTTTCCCTTCCCCCTCTAGTCTTTTATTTTTTCCTCTCTCTCTCTCTCTCTCTCTCTCTCTCTCTCTCTCTCTGTCGTGATTGCTTCCTCTATTCTGGATTCGAGCGTCGGAGGGTTCTGCCCTCTCCCTAGTGGTTAGTAATTTTGGTCACAAGGAATGGGCAATTTCACTTGCCCTTCCCTCCTGGAGTTAGGATTAAAGCTCTAGTGGTCATGCTACCAAGGGATGATATGCGTGTGGACGAGGATCTGGGATCACATGTTTTTTCGGACGCACCTTTGGTAGTAAATCGAAAGGTTTAAATGGACGTCTTTGGAAGAGGACCCAGTAGTAACAAATTCAAAGTTAAAAAAAGAAATTACGAGATCATCTGTACCACTACAAACCTTGGAATACTCGATTTGTGACACAGGAAAACGCAGACATTATGTTTTGAGAAATACTTCACCGTGTATCATTCTAATGTCATTTTGACAAAACTAGAGCATTAGAATGCAGTTCTAGGGTACATTCACTAGGTAGTTTTTTAGATTCATTTGCATATAAGTTCAAGTGTGTTATGAATGTTAATCTGGAAATAGTATACACTATAGGACCTTTTTCCTATCCCCTTGAATGTCGATACTCGTTGGGAGTTATTGACCCAGTTCTTTCGTTTTTCATTCTTTTGCACGGATATGTAGGATTACGTGAACACTATTGCAATGAGCGTTAAGAGCTCATAAAATAACACTATTTTCGACTTCTATTATTCTCAAGATTATTATTATGTAAAATATTTTATTTTCTTTAAGAGAAGCTTTACTTGATCATATACACTGATTCATTTTTTGGGGTTGGCATATATATGGTCGTATGCTTTGAGCGTTACAGGAGTGATGGTTTTCTCTCAACCGATCTACAATTATTAGATATTTCGAATGAAGTTTTCCTACCTTACTCATTGGAACTCTTCGACAATGCATGTTCAAGACATGAATCCCTCATCAAAGGAGATGTTTGCTACTTAGGCATAAATTCTGAAAATTGGCTCCTTGACATTGGTTTATGCAATCGAAGCATTATTGTAGAGCTATAATGGCATGACCTAGAGGCGACCACCTCCTTAGCATGAAGAAGGGAGACGAAAATCCATAATCAACGGCGACCAAACTTCATGTCCAGGGCAACCAAACTTTATATCCAAGAGCGCAAAAGACATGAGCAAGGGCGACCAAACTCCGTGACCCAGGGCGAAGAATCTTCATTTCTAGGGCCGACCAAATCTCATGTCCAAAGGGACCACGAAGAGCTAGAGGACCTGTTTGAAACTTTGAATGACGTTATAACATGCCGCATGGAATGCTTGATATGCAACCTTGAGGACCTGACCACTTGTGACCATAAAGCGCAACCCTATATTACCAAGGAAACTTATTCACTTGAATGGGCAACTTCAATTGCATACATCGAGCGACGCCTTCCCACATGCTCAAGGGGATGGGGAATCCTTTGTGAAAGTGCCTCCCCTCAGTACCTCGTCCATCCATCATCCACTATGCTTGGGTCACCAATCTAGCACTAGGGAAAACTGACAGCGAAACAGCCTAGGCCTCGTACACCTGACCACCACTACATCCTTGTCACCTCACGAAAAATATCGACATACGCTTCTCAAAATATCTAGTTTCTCTTGGTTCTATATAGGTAAATGGTCACATTATGTAGAAATAAGAAGATAGACTAGGAATAGCATAGGGAGGATAATTGGTCATTGCGACTTGCTGGATATATTCATTTCGGAAAGCTGTGATAAAGATATTCATATATTGCTCTTGAGACTTACATTCTCCAGTTAGACGTCCTTTGACATGACACACTCTTCAATAAAGTGATAGCGCACGTCAACGTGCTTGGATCTTTTATGAATCAATCATCCTTTAAAGTACACATGATATTTAGGATCTCATAATAGATAGAAATAAATGAAGGTTTTCTTTAGCTACAATAGATCATAAGACACTTGTAATAAGTTTTCGCTTGATTTGATAAAAAAGAAACCATAGATGGCTTTTAGGACATCCATAAGATTTTTATTTTCTCTCGAATGATCACATATCAACTAGTTCTACTCTTTCAATCTTTGGGTCCACTCAATTCAACATCACAATAAGGTTGGACATGCAAACCATTATGAAATTAATAGTAAAACCATTAGTACGATCTCTTATAAAAAAACGTTGTAGAATTAATGGATCTCTTTTAACATAGTGCTTGAGTGACATGTGCTTCAGAGGGGATTGCCTAGCTTGAGTAGGGCCGCCCAAATTGATGTTCAATATAAGTCACCTAGGAGGATCTCAAATCAGTGAAGTTGAGCTCTCCTCCTTTGTGTAGATTAAGTTCATGTGGTTGCCCATGTCTAGGTGAGGCTGAGGAGGTAGATCATGTGTAAGTGACATGATGGTATGGTTGGTCCCTCCCACTGGTACAATATAAGAACGGAAAGATTGATGATCACATACGTAGAAGATGACAAAGAAGAGAATGAAGTAGATGTGTGGACACCTATGAAAGGACAAAAAAGAATCGGGCAGTTGTCTAGGTAGTATTGATAAAGGTAGTTACAATCCCCCTCCCCCCCCCCCCCGTGCTCCCAAATTAGGTATTGTCACCATACCTAATTTCTGATAGTATTGATAAAGGTAGTTACAATCCCCCTCCCCCTCCCCCGTGCTCCCTATTTTTCCAAGCATTGGAAAAATAGTAGTTGTGCATACTTTCTTGCCACATTGGACATGTCACATTGGATATTTACATGGGATTTAAATATACCACATTAGGCTAACTTATTTGTTTTCGTATACCACATTGGGCTGATTTATTGTATGGGATTTGATCTACGAGTGTGAACATCATTGGGTTTTTCTGTGGAATCTAACATCTATGAGTTCGATAGTATGCTATATTGGCTTGTATACATCTCTGATTTTGTTTACACAACATCATGATTCACCATTCAAGGCAGGCTACTAGGTAGGTATTGTTTTGGACTTGCATATTGTTGAAGAAGGGATTACCATATTAGGTTGGCTTGCTATTTGTGCAACATTTGAAATTGTTCCTTGATGAAAGACTTGTTGGTTGTTGAATTTCTCCATGTATATTTTCATTTTTGTGCTTCACAAAAATGGGGTTGGGAAGGTCTTATGATAGGCTTGATTATGGCCTATGGAGTGTCTAATCCCTCTATTTAAAACAAGATAAGTGAAAACTATTTACAATTGGAGCTACCTCAAACGTAGAGGCCTAGGATTGATTGTACAACTATAAGGGCATTCATTTAAGAAGCTATGAACTTGGTTATCCCTTTTCTTCCAAGAAGTTCTTAGTACTTTTGAAGTACAGAATCCTTACACTAAGCGCATGTGAACCCACTTAGAACAAAGAAAACTATGCAGCTCTATCTTCATGCTTGCATTGAATGATGGAACTAAAACATGCTCCTCATGTATCTATGCAGAGAGGTAGGAAGCATTAGAGACAAGATTAACATCACTTTTCTTTAAGCCTTGCATCGAATGTCCTCTGCTTCCTTCTTAGCCCTTTTATGTTGCAACTTAATCTTCATTGGTTCCATTTTGCAAGATGTTGTCTCTAAGATTGAGCAGCTACCTCTCAACAAAAAAAACTTGTAGTAGGAACGACTACTCTTGGTGGAGCTTCCAATAACTCGAATGTCTTTGAATGTGGCTACATGTAATAGGCCTTTTTTCTAGTGAAATAACTCATTTTGAACTTTCTAAATTTAATTGTGGGGATAATGCTTAGAATGAATAATTAGGTCATTTTATGCATGTAGGAAAAATTTGGGGATGAAAATTTTCATATTCTCTATCTAGACCTTATTTGCATCATGTTTTCTAGTTGAAATTTGAAGGTGAAGACGAAAGAATTAAGAAAAACTTTGTATGAGAGAAAGGTAGAGCAAGTACGAGGGAAGTAAACCCAGTACATCTCTAACACTATTGTGCAAATAACAAAATTGAATAAAAGTGTCTCTCACAAGTTTAAGCTAATTCCTCACCATTTTTAAGTTAGAGGGCTTTGAAAAGTGCCATTCTCCAACACTTGGAAACAAAAGGGCTTCTCTAGTTCTATTCGAATCCATGATTTTGATGCTTACATGTCATCATGTCTCATTATGGATATTTTTGGATATGTCTTTTTCGGTGTTTTTCTCCTATTTTTGAAAGGTACACAAAAGACAAAAAACTAATGATGGCATGTCTTTTTGCAAAATTTTTGGATAAACTCAACATTTTTTTAATTTGGTGAATTGCATAGTTCTTTGGGTGGTGATCAAACTATGCTATAGGTAGACTTGCACATCAACAAAGGGGATGCATAGAAATTAGATAAGTACCTTGTGATTGAGAGTGAGAGTGAGAGTGAGAGTGTGATTAAGAGGGCAAGTAACCATTGATTCTCATCAATAATATCAGAATTCCTCTTTCTCTAAGTTATATTTTTTTCTACTCTTTTGCATAAGATTCTCTCTTATCTTGTGCAACCTATGCATCTTTCTCTCCTCTCTTATTATTTAGTGATGGAAATATTGTGATTGGGGATAGATACTGATTGAGGAAACACTACAAGTGGTATCTGAGTAGAATCGATTATCAAGAACGATGGAAGGTTTGACGTAGAAGGCGCATGAGCAAGAGGAGCTTATTCAAAAGCTTCCTGGAGAATTACACAAAGAACGAGGTGGAAAGCAAATAGAAGGTGCAACAAATTTATTATGAAATTGAACGATGAAGTGGATGAAGGTGCGGGAACATCTAATGTGCCTCGAGGAAAACAAAAAAGCAATTATGAAAAAATGGAAAACATTGAGTTCCCCCTTAACCAAATCTTCAAGAAGGCAAAGTTGAATGACTTTGATGGTGAGAAGAAGAGTGATGAAGATCTTGAGGCATAGATTGAAGAGCTAGAGAATTTCTTTGATCTTTGACAATTGAGTGAGTAATCTAAGGCAAGAATTGGGATCATGCACCTGCATGGTATTGTGAAGCTATGGTGGAAGTCCTATATGTAAATTAGACACGTTCTGGTCTGGTTTTCTGGAATGCATTTTGAGAACAAGCTGAAAAACGCTATTTTTCTCCACACTACCATATGGATAAGAAGGTTGAGTTCTACAATTTTCGATAACACGAAAGTGACAAGCATAGCTTGTCTATTGATGAGTACAAAGAGAAGTTCCTACGTCTTCACAAATATGTATTGGAGGTTAGTGGTGACACTCTCAAGAGAAAGTTTATTATAGGGCTTCGTGAGGAACTTCACTATCAAGTCAAGGATCTGCATGCACCGATTTTCTTAATGCTGTTGCGATGGCGGAGAATTTTGAGAAGTTAGAGAAGTCCAATTTGCAGAAGGAAAATAGAAGTAGATTCATTGTGACAAGAGCTATTGCAATGAACATGAACAACTCAAGGAAGACTCCATGTTCTAATAACCAAAGTAAGAATCTTCTTCAGGTGGAAAATCAAAGGAGGCATCAACCAATCCATTGGCAACAAGATCCTCATGTTATTGAAAGGGAAAAAAGAGTTGGTCTATGTTTTTATTGGGCGGAACAAGAGCATTAAACATATGAGTGCCCGAATAAGGTAGTCTTTTGGCCCACACAATGGAAGGCAATAAACATCATCGAGGAAGGACACACGATTGAGAAATCACATGATGGAGGTAAGTGCCCTAACTCTACTTTATGTTGCATGATGGCTAATTCTTTCCAAAAGGCTTCTCTAATTAGGATTTGGGGTATGCTTTGTATGCATAAAATCAGATTTCTGATCGATTCAGGTAGTACATATTGTTTTCTATCTTTCAAAATGGTATAGAATCTGGGAATACCTCTAAATATGTAGATAACTAGACTTGTAGAGATGTCTAATGGATGACTACATTATACAAAAGGATACATTGAAAACCTTACATTTACTCTTTGTGATAGGTCTTTTTTGAAAGTTTTCATGTGATTGAGATGAAATAGAGTGATGCAATCATAGGCATGGATTGATCAGTTCAGAATTCTGCAACAATTAATTGCAAACAAAGAACAATCACTTTAAGGCTAGATGGTGAATCTATCCACATTCTAGGTGATGCATATGATCCTAAACCTATTCCTATTTCTCTTATGCAAATAATTGGAGGTATACGTGATGGCTGTAAAACCTTTGTAATCTATGTGAACAATCTGCATGAGGAAGATAACAATGAAAGTATTCCAATTTATGTAGAAAATCTTTTGGAAGAATATGGCAGTGTATTTCTAGAACTATGCCTAGTATACCTCCACCTAGGTAGATTGACCCTGCCATTGATGTGTATCCAGGGAGTGAACCATATTCTAGAGCACCTTATAGATTTAACATCAATGAATTAAAGGACCTTAACATTGAATTAGATGATCGTTTGAAGAAAGGCTTGATAAGACAAAGTGTCTCACCTAGGGGTGGAACTGTATTATTTTAGAAGAAAAAACACATATCTTTTAAATTATGCATTGACTATAGGCGGTTCAATAAATGAAGAATTAAAAATAGGTATCCATTCCCTCGCATAGATGACTCATTACATCAATTAAGTGGAGTGATTGTTGATTGACTTAAGATCTAGATATAACCAAAATAGGATCAAAATAGAGGATATTCTCAAGATAGCTTTTCAAATATGATATGGTCACTACGAGTTTATGATTTTACCTTTTAAATTAACAAATGCTCCTGTCACATTTATGTGCTTGATGGACAATATTTATCATGATTACCTAGATGAATTCATCTTTGTATTTATTGATGATATATTTGAATACTATAAAGATGACCTTGAGCATGCCATACATCTCAAGAAGACTTTGAGAGCTCTTAGATAACACAAATTGTATGGAAACAAGGGTAAGTTTCTTTGGTAAGGATAAAATTGTGTATCTAGGAACATTCATTTCAAAAGAAGGAATCCACATAGCCAAAGGTAAAGTAAAACCAATAGTTGATTGGCTGATTCCCAAGACTTTAAGGTATGTTAGAAGTTTTCTTGGGTTGGCACAGTATGAAAGAGAACATATTAAGGATTTCTCTGAGATAACTACTCCCGTCTAAGAATTGACTAAAAAGAACGTAGGATTTGCATGAAGTGATGCGTTTCACAAATGATTTGAAGCATTGTGTCATATGGATCTTATGGAGTATCATATATGACTAGGGATATGAGGTGAGAACCTCCCCTTATTCATAAATAGTATGATATTCACTTGAGTGCCAAGTGGCACCCATGTGAGGAGCTTTGACCATTGACCCATTTTGGGTATGCAAGAGAGAGAGTAGTTATTTTCAATACTACCATGCGGCTGGGCGGCTATTGAGAATCTCGGTCTCCGTTAGTGCTTTGGCCTGAGCAGACAATCTCGAAACATGTGCAGTAGATGACAAAACGAGGGGACTCACTAGAGAAGATTCGATATTGGTATCCGAGCCAGGGAACGGCCCACACGCCTAGAGTAAAGACACGCACAACGAGGCTTCACAAGCCCAGTCCATGGACGGAGGCGTGAGGATCCCCGAAAAGGATAGCGCGCGCAAACTCACAGCCACAAAGGGCCTCTCTCCTCATCCCCTCCTCTTGGATGAAAGAACCTCTCTAAAGCTCCTGGTTATATAGGCGGTTCATTGACGGGTGCGCCCATATGTGGGATAAAAGCCCCCTCTATAGACAGTCCACCTAATTTTCCTTGTGATAGTGAACTCAAGCTAAGCAAGGAGGTAAATTTTCGCAATTTTCTTGGAACTTTAGAGTACAAGGAAGGCAAGAATTTGGGCAAAATATTGATGAATACATATAACATCGGCTGTGGTTATGGGGTATGGGCTTTGGGTGGTTTCAAAAAGCTTTGGTTCGTTAGTTTTGAGCTTCTTAAAGTCATCCATCCATGAAGATAAGTTCTTTCACTTCCCATCGGCGACATACCCGAATTTGCCGCACCATAGCTTCCTCATACGATATCGGATTTCAAAAATCTTGGTCATGTTTCGAAGCTACACTTCTAAGCTTCGCGAAGAAACCATTGTTCTTGGATTTGGATGAGATTTGCTCCACCAAAATCTCTTTGTAGCACTTCAGCAGGAACTAGGCGGCCACTCCCGGGCCTAGTTTTTCATCATCCGGAATCCAAATCCACTTTTTTCACTTGGGATAGTCTCAAATTCTTGAGTACAGGTGCTGGGCTGCAATTCTTGGACTGGTGAGGATTGTCAAATCTCTTAAGTTGCTTAGCTCCATTCAGTTTGCCTGGTCGGGGCTATTCCCTTGTGCTTTTGGAGTTTTGTTGGATGGTTTATGATGTTTAGAACCTCCCCGGACCAACCTGACATTTCCAATTTTTATTTGGGCCAGACGAGGATTCAAAATCGATGACCTAAAGCTTCAACGACCACTTGGATTTCGCTTCTGCCGCTTTACTTTGTAACAGGGAAGTGCTCTTGTGATATATTTCTCTTCTTCTTGCATATTTGAGCTTTACTTCCATTCATTTTCATACACTCTAGTTAGCAAATGGGGGAAGGGTAGTAAAACATGGAATCTAAAGGAAAACAAGTAGTTGAAAACACTTCTCCATCTAAAGAGCAACTAGAGGATCCTGATTCTAGAATGGAAGAAGTAGAATTAGGGCAAGAAATAGAAGAGAACTTAGAAGAGAAAGAGCATTCACAGGAAGAATATACATATGAGGAACTTGTACATGAATATGGTTGATACTCTCCTTCTTCACTAGTACACTTGTTTTTCTTGGTTGAATGTTGGCTTGATCAAGTAGCTCTTCTTCCTTAAAGCTCCATCAAAGACTTCTCTAGGTCTTTACTCAATGCCCCTCTATGTCAAAAAGATTTGATACTAATGATGAGACAAGAATCACCTTCCGAACGTAACCTTCAACTATAGGTGGCCTCATAGGCATATTCACAAAACCACTATTCACTTAAACTAGATGTTCTTTAAACTCTTGAAGACTAAAACAAGTAGAATTTTCATTGAACAAGCTACAAATAATGGCCTTAGTAGTGCAATTTATTTAACTTAAAATGCTTACTCCTACTAGGAGATCCAATGCCTCCAAGACAAGCTAGTTATAACCTAGACTAGGCATACACATGCAAAACACTAATCACTCTAGAACTGATTCTCTCAAAAAATGCAGAAATTAAAAAAGAGAATCGTGAGAATTTTAGGGGAAAGGAATAGCTTTCAAAAAAACCAAACATTACCACAAATAATTAATATTTAATAAGGGAATCTTGCCTAACACTCAAAGCTATCTACCTCATACACACTGAAACGTGTGGGCTAGATAAGGCTACACATAGATGAGTGAAATCATTCATGCAGTGGGCTTGCTAGGAAAGGGATCTACTAGGTTATTCAAAATCTCAGAGAGCTTACACAAACACGAGATGCCCATTTGACATACAATGTAAGTAGATATACACTTTAAAACACTCTCTAAACATTAGGAATCACTTTCCCTAGATAATAGGCTTCATCACACCTACAAGAAGATTTGGCCTCGCAGAATGATTTGATATCCATGTTCTAAGAGAAGGTCGGGTTGGATCTTGAAAATAGCTCTGAACGCGGTCTTTGAGTGGTTAATTTTGGATCTACAGACTTTGCTGAAAGTATATAGGCCCCTCCAAAACGTCTCCAAGCTGGTACTATCGTTGTGGACAAATGCATTCATATCATCGGCAAAGAGTCTCATGGTGATCTGCCCGTGGTCACAGGGCAACTGGAGGCCTTTGATGTTACGTGCTTTCACTTGTTGTTCCACTAGCCGGCTAAGCCCTTTCGTGGAAATGGAAAACAAAAGGGGAGCCAACAGGCACCCTTGTCTAATCAGTCTTTTTAGTTTGATCACCTTTGAAAGTTGGCCATTAACATTAATTTGGGTCGACACATTTCTGAGAAGGGGCGATATCAACTTGGTGAATTTATGATTGCATCCAAGATCTTTAAGAGACTACAAAATATAGTCCCATTCCGGTCTATCGTAAGCATTGTCAAAGTCGGTTTTAAGGAAAACCACATCTTGTCTTGACTCTTTTGTGAAGTCAGGACCTTCCTAAATATCTAGAATGGCTTCCAATATTGACGTGACTTTGAAGAAACCTTTTTGGTCCTTGCTTAACCATGCTCTCCGATGGCTGGAAATTCTGTTGGCTATGACTTTAGCAATGATTTTATATCCTGTTTGAAACATCCTAATTGGACACCAGTTTTGAATTCTATTCTTTTGCAATTCTTTGTGGATGAACTTGATGATGCCATTGTTGAGACATGTCGGAATCCCACCAAACTCGAGTGCCTCTTGCAAGAAAAAATGAAGAAGTGTGACAATCACCAACTTGAAGGACTTGAAGAACTCATTAGTGAGTGCATCTAGCCCAACGAATTTCCCACTAGGGAGGGCATCAATGACTTAAATCACTTTTTTCATCTGAGATAGGCGCATCAAGCATGGAGCAAAGGTTGTGTGGTATCCTTTGAGAAGATAACCTAGATATGGCTGCCATGTAGCCTCATCGATGGTGGGAGAGCAGGTCGAGATCCCCACGAGTCTTGAAATGTGCTCTTCAATGATTTTCAAAGTTTCCTCTTCCATATTGCATACATCACCATTTGAGTATAGCAATAGGGGGATTCATTGTCTATTTTGTTTCCTTGTAAGGATGTTGCACATCTCTTTGGTGGGTTTGTCGGTTTTTGAGCCCACCACACCTTAAAGAATATTTGTAGATTTTTCCTTTGTATTTCTTCCTCGTATCTCAGAACACTCTCATTTTTTGTAGAACTTACTGGGATTGAACTTTTCGTTTATTGACTTCCTCCTCAAGTCTCTAGACTCTATGATAAAAAGCTTCTCTACGAGCATGCCGAATGGTTTTGAGCATCTTCCTAGATCTTATCATGATTTTCCTCGACTTTTCTATTGTGCATCTCCAGCCCTTGGCTGGGGACGAGTAGGAGGTGAATGGCACCTTCCACACTTCACTAATTTCTTGATGGATAGAGGGGAGAGAGAAGGAAGTCAAGCAGACATGAAACCAAGGAGCCTTACGAGTTTTAGTGAGAGGTTGGAAAGCGATAATGATCGGTTAATGATAAAAAAATGACTAGGTGAGTGTGTTGCTAGATGGAAGGAGGCCCCCACTGATGAATAATGTTCTACACAATGTAGCTTCTATCTAGTCTAGCTTTCCTCAAGTCCTCACCCACTTGGAGATTTGACCATGAAAAGCCTTTAGAGTTTTTGAATTCGACAAGATCCAAGTGCAGTTTGCTTTTATCCCAAGTTTCTTTCTCATGACTGTTAATGACCCATCCCTTGTTGTTCCATCTATCAACAGGGTGCTCCACCATGTTGAAGTCACCACAACCATGTATTTTCATCTGTCCTCCACCATGTTGGACATAATGGTTATGTCCAAACTCTCAAGATACATTTATTTTTCTACATTAGAGTATTTAGTTAGTAGCCATGGCGGAAAGCAATGCTGTATATTGTATGTTCGTTGTTGAGGATAGGCTGGATGGTACTAATTACCCATTGTGGGCATATATGACACATCATGCATTGGTAGAAAAAGGGTTGTGGAATATTATGCACGGTATCTAGAAATGTCCTACTACACCTACAAATACAATTATTGAAGGTGGCACAGATGGCATTCAAGTTAATGATCTTCAAATTCCTCTTCCTTCTATGGTTATTTTAGCACCTATTTTAGAGAAAATTGTTAAGGATAGGCCAGATGCTCAAGAACATGCATTTATAGCTCTCTCTATCAAATGTCCCATTATCCCTCATATTTTTCTAGAGTAAAAGAGCAAACGCTTCTTGGGAGACACTAAAAACTTTCTAGCAAGCAATGAATAAGGCTTATTTTGTTCACCTCTAGAAATAGGTAGAGAGTGAGCTATGAATGAAGAAGAATATATGCATGGTTTTTTGTCAAAGATCAAATATTTAAAAGAGTAGCCTCTCCACATGGTTCACTTATGGAGAGTTTTCTTACTAGTCTTTGAGACTCATATCATATTTCCTCTTCTACTCTTCGACTTATTATGAAACCGAATCCAAATTCCTTAATATTTGATAGAGAAAATATGTATTTTATCATAGGAAGATCATCATAGGAATGAAAGTTCCATTATGGGTGTCGCACATCAACCTTTTCTTAGCTATTAAGAAGGGCAAAGGCAAATGGATCTCATGTATTGGAAAGTAGAAATATGCTTATGTTGCATTGTCAAAGAACGAATTCAAAGATGAGATGAAAAGAGGAAAGTACAAACCTTTGGAATTATTGTGAGGCCAATGATAATGTCATAAAGAGTTGTCCAAAACTAATTATAGAAGGGATTGGAATGGTTGTTGGAGAGGCCTCCACACATAGAATATATTTTGATAATTTTTTTCACAATGAAGAAGGAGCATTTACTACTATATGCAACTATTATCCATTCTCCCTTTAGTAGTGTATGTTTCTAATAGACATAGATGTTTCCCACTTTCATAGTGGGGTGACTGAACATATTACTCCACAACATAGTTTCTTGACTTCAGTTGAGCCTGCCCCTACAAGGAATACTATCACATATGTTAAAAACTCATCTTATCTTGTAATGGGAGTTGGTAAGATCATTCAAACTAGTACTCATGGTCCTTCTTTCACATTGTCGTGTCTACATAGGACCATGAACATCTCTACGAAAAAGTTGCAATTGATGAGTAGCTCAACTCAAATAATCCTTTGGGAAGGAGGAATGGTGCATTTTGCCCAAAATAGAGTCTTCATTGACATGCTTATAAGGTGCCCCAAGTCTAGGTAGAGAGGACACCTTTTCGGATTTTTGCAAGTGCAGCGAAGTAGCGAAATTGAGATGACCAAATGGTGGATGCCAAAGCTTTGTAATCAAGATAGCTTAAGAGCTTTGAACTTTGTACATACTGAACCATTCACAAATTCTTCATAGTTTATGAGGTTATACATCCTAGGACATAAAATGTCAAAACAAATAATGACATGAGAGATTTTGAATACACATCTCATCAATATTTTTGACAACTAACACAATCTTGATCTCTTGCACATAGAGATCGCATGACAATGGATGTGTTTGTGGCTTTGATGCCTCTTTAAGCTTGTGGAAAATCAAGTTCTTGTTGAAAGGAGGCAATCTCTTACCCTTTACTATTTCCCCAAGACGATGCAGATCTTTCCATTTTTGATGCACTTGATGATGAGAGGATTGATATAGAGGATGCAAAAGCTTTTGGTGTAATCCAAGCTCCTCTGGTATCCTTGTTAGGTCTTTGTAGGACCATGCGAAGACATTTTCGTAAGAAAAATTAAAGAAGTTAACTTCTTTAGTAAAGGGGGATAATGCCATAGCCAAGAGGCCAAGTGGACTACTTGGGGGTTCTCTTCATCCCCTAGATTTACTACTTGAGCGAGTGTTTCAGGACTAGTCTTGCTTGAGAAATCATCTCCACTATATGCAGATGTGGAATTTAGCTTATATTCTGCAATATGTTCTCTGGTCCATCCTTGAGGTATATCCGAAAAGGGGAGATCTTCTCTGCATTCAGGCTCATAACTTTCCTTTTCTGAAACTTCTATAGTTGTTGCACCTTCAATGTTTGTATTTGCCTGCAAACACTCATTCTCCAACTCCTTGTGAACTTCATGGCCTTTTCCTGCAGCTCCTTCATCTTCAACTTCTTCCTCTATTTCATTGATTTCCATTGTGCAACACTCTGTACTTTCCATCATCCAATTCAATAATGTATCTTCTTCTTGGGGTCGATAGGGCATTACCTGAGTGTCCAAAGTATACCCAGTAGTTTTCCCTGAGTCGACTCCTTCTTCCAAATGTTATTGGTGCTTGTTGAAATCCACAGTTTTCTTTTTCCCCAATCTTGCAAAGCTTTTGCTTGCCTTAGCCAAGGTCTCCCGAGGAGTAATGGGTAAGAAGTCTCATGTGGAAGTGCAATAGCAACAAAATCTAGAACAAACTGACAACCCTCTACTATCATTAATACCTTTTCAATATTGCCAAGTGGTGCAACCCTATGTTGATCTGCTAGTGTAACAATGAACCGTGCCATCTTGGTAGGGTTCAAATTCAGTTTCTCCATTGTGAAATATGGCATCAAATTGATGCCAGAGCCTCCATCTATGATCACACCTATGAGAGCTTCATCCTTTAGAAAAACAGATAACCTTCAGCTTTGGTAGTCCGCCAGGGGTGCAAGGGTAACATCAACCATGAAACCATCTATGGTAGGTGGCTAGCTCAAGTGAGGAGAGTGTATAATTTTTAATAAGTCACTTCTTAGTTTTGAATCCATCATTATGAGTTCGTACAGACTAACCTTGTGATGAATACCTTTCAAGATCTGCTCAATGTTTACCTCATGTGTGTCGTCTTGCAGACTTGTTGGTTGATCCCTTAGTGAAGTAGCCATCCTTTCATAAGCTCCTTCAATATTTGCTTGGTCCTTCCATGCAACCTTCTTTTCCTCCTCTTTATCCTAGATTCTTTCTTGTTCCTCTCTAGGGGTTGTTGCCGTTTGTCTAGCTCTAGTCATCATTGGCATTGATGAAGATGAAACAGCATAAGACTGAGTGGTCATACCTTCTACTTGTGGAGAGACTGCAATCATATGAATGGGAGTGGGGTGGCTTCTTGGGAAATCTTTGGTATAGTGATCCTTGGCCTAAGGACAATGCTAACAAGGAGGTGCATCTTGTGGAAGGGAACACCTATTTTGCATATGGCCATACTCACCATACTGATAACACATCAATGGCCTATTATATCTAGGCTTCATTGTAGGATTCTCCTCTCTATTACGTGCATTTGAAGTACTAGCATAATAGGAATCCAGATCTTGAGGGTTACCTCGTTGTTGTGTACCCTTGAGGTAGTAACAATCTCTAGCTTCATGGCCATCATTTCCACAAAATTGATAGCTTACCTTGTTAGGACAATTAGCATTGGAATGTCCATTGTTGTTACATATTGTACACCAAATCTACCTTCTTATATCCTGAGTGGTCTGCAAATCTTCTAACTCACGGCGAAGTTGGGATACTTCATCATTAGTGTGACTTAGTGGTGGCAAGACCTTCTCTTCTTGGTGATTTTGTTTCATTTTCAATGCCTCTAGTTCTTTCCTCAGTTGCCCAATAGGGTCTAATTTTGCTGCATAATTTGGTTGTGTTTCCCCTTCAAAATGTTGCCTAGCTTCTTGAATGCGTGATGCTGTTGCAACAAAATCATTAAGGGTTGCATCCAATCTGAGAGACTCACGGAGCCTCTGCTGAGATGACCTGGGGAGAGCTTTTTCTATCCATTTTTTAACCAAGAAATCACCTGGAGCATGTGGCAGACGTGCAACAAGTGCTTTTGTCCTAGTGTGAAGTTCATGAAAGGATTCACCTGATCTTAGACTTAGGTTCTCTAGCTGATCTAGAGCTCTTTCCAAGTAGTCACTTTGTCAAAATGTTTGTGAGAATGCTCTCTTCAAAGCCTCCCATGTAGCAAAATCGCCATCTCCATATTCACTGTACCATTTGTCAGCAAGGTCTTCCAATGTGGATGGGAGGAGTACGAGCATTGCATCCTCTCTATTTTGCAAACCTCGTCCGCAGCATAAGGACATGAATCTCCTCACATCATCATCAGCATCCTCATAAGCTTGTCCCTTGAAGGGAGGGAGCTTGATATTGAGTCTGGAGAGTAAACGAGAGAGATCCTCGCTTTGGACTGGTGTTTCCTCTGACATATCTGAGGAGAAGTTTAAGTTTCTCCTATGCTTTTCTTTTGATAGAGAAGGTGCACCCAAATCAACGCATAAATTCAAAGGGGGTAGAGGAGATGTTGGCTCATTATGCGAAGATATGGCTGACTTTTTAAGGCTCCTTCATACACAAAAAGGCTCGTTATCTGCTCGCCTATGGGTCATGTACCTACTTGCAAGATGCAATAGGGCAAAAAATAATGGAAAAGGACTATTTACTATGCTTAGGGCCTCTCACTGAAATGCAAGGGTCCCACCGGGCATGCCAAACTATAGAGGAGGTATTGGGGTATCCACTTTTAACAAGAGCAGAAAATATGCACTTCTAGTACTTTGCCTACTAAAGGGAGGTCCTCCTTAGGGAAGTATACCCTTTCACATTTCTGTGAGTAGGCAGATGGCAATAATTGTACAGTAAATGTAGACACTTAGAGAGAAGATCAATGACAATAGTAAAGGACGGAACCGCTCCTTAGTTCACACAGATGATTACAATATAGGCAAAAGAAATGTTCAAAAGTTGATGCTCTAGGCTAACATGTCACTTTAGAACTAAACAACATCAATACAAGAGATTCATCCAATCCGTACAATGAACACAACTAGATGCAGACCGGCACTGATCAATACAAAGTATGAAGACTTGCTCTAAGGGAAAGAGCATGAAAATACCACTCACTCACACTGAATGAAAAAACCAAGCCACTCTCTTCACACTATAGTGCTATTATCCCTCCACTAGGAAGCCCACGCTCTGTATCCTCACCACAGAGTAACTTCCTACAGTAGGCTTGTTGCCACAGAGTGCAAAGAGAGGACCTCTGTATGTATGTAGGTATATGTATATCCCAAATGAGCACAAGTCCATTGCTTTTATAGGCGCCAATAGGCCAAGAGGGCCTTTCCGATTCCTCACATCCCTGATCATGTGCCAATTGATTGCCCAAAATCGGAGGGGTAGATCAAATATGCTGCCAGTTTTGAATTTTATCCTCAAAAATAAGCAGTCGTCATGAATAGTTGGCAGCAACAGACATTTCTCCACTGCCAATAGACATTTCTCCACTTCCACTTTACCACTTACACTTTTACTATCACTTTTGTATGCAAGCTGAGATTCTCATTTTGTGCTTCTCGTGATATTTGAATTTCCTTGACAAGCACATTCTTCACATAATTTTTGTACTAGCTTTTGACCCATACATATTGAATAGGAGAGATGGTGAGTGGTGAGGGAAGTTGTGGAAGGAGGTCGTGGAGGTTTTGGGGTGTGTGGGACGTTGTGGGAGGAGGTTGTGGAGGTTGTTGGGGGTTTGGGACGCTGTGGGGGGAGGTTGTGGAGGCTATGGGGGGTGGGGAGGTTGTGGCAGGAGGTTGTGGAGGTTGTGGAGGGTGTGGGAGGTGTGGGAGTTTGTGGGAGGAGGTTGTGGGGGGTGTGGGAGGTTGTTGAAGGTTGTGAAGGTTGTGGGGGGTGTGGGAGGAGGTTGTGGAGGTTTGTGGAGGCTATGGGAGGTGTGGGAGGAAGTTGTGGAGGTTGTGGGGGGCTCTGGGAGGTGTAGGAGGTTGTGGGGGAAGGTTGTGGAGGTTGTGGGGGGTGTGGGAGGTGTGGGAAGTTGTGGGAGGAGGTTGTGGAGGTTGTGGGGGGTTGGGGGGGGGAGGTTGTGGGGGGTGTGGGAGGTTGTGGGAGGAGGTTGTGGGGGGTGTGGGAGGTTGTGGGAGGAGGTTGTGGAGGTTGTGGGGGGTGTGGGAGTTGTGGGTGGAGGTTGTGGAGGGTGTGGGAGGTTGTGGAGGTTGTGGGGGGTGTGCGGGGTGTGGGAGGTTGTGGGTGGAGGTTGTGGGTGGAGGTTGTGGGGGGTGTGGGAGATTGTGGGAGGAGGTTGTGGGGGTTTGTGGAGGTTGTGGAGGTTTGTGGAGGCTGTTGGAGGTGTGGGAGATTGTGAGAGAGAGAGAGAGAGAGATAGAGAGAGAGAGAGGGAGTGAGAGAGAGAGGGAGTAGCGCGCGAAACTACATGCTCAACTCCCATTGGGAGCATGGGGAGAGAGTTTTGCCCAAAGAGCTCCAGAGCCTTCTAACTCAAGTTAACGTGAGTTACCTTGAGTCTAGGGAGACTTAACTCAAGAGGCAATTACACCAACCACTAGTGGACTCTAGTGGAAGGTGCTAAGCAATGGTCGAGAACACTCAAGCCACTAGTAGACTCTAGTGGAAGATATGAAAGTAGTGGAGGAGATTGCACATGCACTTGTGGACTTTAGTTACATTTGTGGTCCTAATTGATTTGAGTAGCTATATATACAAGCATAAGGTTGGGAGCAGAGTCATCTCTCTAGCATGTGGTGGTCGTAATTCCTAGTTTCTTACACAATCTATATGAAGATTGGAATGATCACAAGACATCTTTTTCTCATGTACATGTCCTTGTATATTTTACATATACATTACTACCTAAATAGAAACATAGGACGTTGAATGATAAAGCAATGAAATGTGCTTTTTTTGATGCACTACTAAAAGCAAACATTATCATCTATATCATGCATAAATTAAACACACTTTGGTTAATTTTGATGTTTCTGTGGAGGATGAAATTCTGCAATTATTTCCATGTAAAAAGGAGAATTTCGTAAGCTCTACAATGTTTATGACCCTTTGGTTCCTCTTTTGACAAGTGGAAAATCAAGTGTCCATCGAAAGGTGGGAATTTCTTCAACTTTACAGGTTGCACATAATGATGCAGATCTTTGCAGTTATGATGCCCTTGATGATGAAAAGGTTGATATAGAGGACACAAAAATATGCCTAAATGGATAGTGCAAACTTTGAGAGATAAAAAATTAAATGGAGCTCTATCATATCATACTGCTTTAGGTTATTGTAGTAGATCCTTTGCATCACATTGTTATGGAATGGTTGCAGAGGTATGTAGGTTTAAGAAGGCCTTATTTTTTTTGAAGAAAGTACCACATGGTCAATATGAAGAAAAAGAGGCCAATTTGATTGCACATGATTTTGTTCTTTTTATACATCCAATCCAAAGCGATTCTTTCCCAACAACCTTCATTTAATATGTCATTGTTAAGTAGTTAAGATGATAAATACAATAACAAAGAGAACATGGAAAAGAGAAAGAGATCATATAGTAAATCAGATGAATAAGAAATCTAATTCCTAAAATATTTGACGCATTTGTTGTTTAGTTCAATCATGTAATCCCATCGTGGACATTTTGTATTGATATAGGTAGACGTTAGGTGTAAAGATTACGCTACTTGGAAAAGTTGCACTTGTAATCCCTTATTTTTTAGCATGAGCATGGCCATTTCCACAATGTTATTATTCAAGCATTAAGAACCTCAACCTAAAGTTGTATCTTAGACGCATCCTTATTTTATCCACAATAATTTCTAGCTGTAGTATAATATCAATATGATATTGGCTGTCCTCAAGAAGGAACTACATGAATACTTTCCTACCAATCATTATTAACCATCTTAAAATAAGAACATCTTCCCAAGGATTTTGTAAGAATCGTTTTGCACAACTAGTCATGCAATAAATCCTAAGGATTATCATTACAATATATATAGATATTTTGGTATAAAGTAATAGAGATCTATTCTTTCATGTCACTCTTGATATTAATGCCAAAAATGTGATAAGATAATCCCAAATCCTACATGACAATGTTTGCTTTTTGATGGGAGAATGTACACATTCCCTTTGTAGCCTTGAAGCGTAGGTGAACTCAAACGTCTACTCACAAATACCTCTATGCACTCAAATTGATGGTTGCCTCAACTCTTCAAGAGTGAACCCATGATCTTTTGTACGATAAAAATAGATACTAAGACCTTCCTAATGAAATTTATCTCTCTCAATATGCTTTTTATAGTTTTGATAAGCAATGCATCCAAGAGAGACTATTTGTTTCCTTTACTAGGGATGCACACACAAACACCTATTTAATCCTCAAAAAATTATTTAAAAATGTTAAGAGTTTTGACATGAGATTTCATTGAACTTTAGATGACAAAGGTTTCCTTCTTTAAAACCAAAGGCTACAAGAAATGCATACAAAATCACAAGAAAGCTCTAGTCAGCACTCATAGTTAACTAGGTTCTAGATGTAGAAATCTGTGACAAACATATGGAAACTCAAAGTCTAAAGAAAATATCAAAGAAGGAAAGGGGCCTACAACGAAAATGTCCACTAGATTCTTAAATTAGTTTTAAGTACCTTGTCTAGATATAAGATCCTAAGAAGAATCCCCAAACGATAGGCATCCGTTTTCCTCAATACTAGCATTTATCACACCTAAGTGTGATAGGTCGTAATTGGTTCTTATGATGTGGAATTAAAATCATTTCAATATGAGGTTCCGTGATTCACTTCTTCTTGACATCTCGTCAATTTTCATCCATCTTAAGGGTCCATAAGATCCTAAGGTTCGATCTTGAATTTCAGTGGTCCCCCTCCAATTTGAACATCCATGTCTTCAACCTATATTCATTAATCCAATGCCTGCTTTGAACCTTGTAAGCTTAATTGATTCCAATTCATTGGTGAACATGTAGGCACACTTATTTAGAACATACACCAACAAAAGTTTTTTTCTTTTCCATCTATGAGATAATCCTCGTTGCCATCAACTTGTAGTTCTTCTATATTCTTTGAGCGCAACCCAATCAACATTTGTACTTTCCTACAAAAGCATCTTTAAATGGATAGACAAGAACTTCATTTAATTTGACCTTGAGATATTTGAGTACTCTTTTCTCTACAAGTAAATGTGGAACCGAAGATGTGTGGGTGAATTGAGATAATACAAATATTGCATATGCTAGATCTCATCTTATTATAGTGGAATAGCTCAAAGTCTCCACTATTGACTTGTATAACAGTACATCTTGAAATTTATTACCATCCATTGAATTGAATTTCCCCCCACCCTATAGCCCCCCCCCCATCCTGCACCCCCCCAATCCATAGCCCATCCCCCTTGCCCGCAAGCCCTTCATGGCTTCTCCACCTACTAATGTCATCCTCAACCCCCCCCATGTCCGCTGCTCCCACGTGCTACTCGAAAGAAATCAATGACTCCATATATAGTAAGGATTGATAGATTGAAAGCTCTTTCTTGATTCTATGGGTGGTGGTGCATGGCGGTTCTTAGTTGGTGAAGTGATTTATTTGGTTAATTCCATTAAGGGATGAGGCCTCCGCTTGCTAACTAGTTACATGAAGGATCTTATTCATCGCCAACTTCTTAGAGGGACTATGGTCTTGCTTCACATCATCAAAAAAACTTATGCAAGAGTCACATGAACCATAGAGTAAAGCGAGAGCTTGTTCAAGGAAAAGCAAGAATTGTTGCGACTTCGATCAATACAAATCATTTTGTGAGCTTTCAAAAATTAAAACATGGTGAAGTTTGCACAACATCTCCAAAATTGTGGGTCAGAGGAAAGCACATTCTCCTGGTTCGCCTCCTCTAGGTTTGTGAGTTTGGTGAGAACCAAATTTATTTCGCATAAAGGTGTTCGAAAGACATTCAGTTACAGCAAAAATGTTTCCATCAATGCAAGGTATAGTTTGGTGAAAAACCCTAAAATTCAACAGCCAAAGATGAGTATTATATACAAACTAGTGCACATTTGCAAGCCGTTGTGATGAATGAAGGAAATGCAACTCATGGACTTGGTAATTGCAATACATTTTTTGGGTTCTTTGATTCTTTGCATTTCTTCTCTTATGATTTGGAGTTAGTAAGGGCCAAAACAATGAATGCAATAATGTTTAGAGGTCTATGCCAACAAGTGGTGTCACAACTAGATGTAGGAATGAAGGCCCACTAGTAAGAAGACAAGCATCTTCAAGTTTTCAAATCACTCACGGCAAGACCTTTCCATACAATTTGGAGTCCTCAAGTATTCATTTCAAGTTCTTAAGGAGATTTTCTGTGCTCTGATTATGTCAGCAAGGACACAGTCGTTGGAGAATCAATATCTTAGTGCAACTCTCTTAAAGTGACAAGGAGGGAGTTAATGCATAGATTATGGTTGCCAAGCCCTCACATTGTTGGAAGCCATCTTTGAAAGTGTCTAATTTGAGGACCTAATTTAAAGTTGACTGTCAGAACCATATTTGGCCTACCCCTCCAATTTTAGGGCAATCAGTTTGGCACATATTCATTTAGTGTTGGGATACATCAAGGCCCTCTTGGCCTCTTGAAACCTATACAAGCAAAGTTTTTGGCACTCATTGGGGACAATGTATGCCTTACATCTACCATCTTACATCCTACATCTTTTTTGGCCTAGTCTCTACACTTTGTTGCTACATGCATACTGTTGGAAGTCACTTTGTGGTGAGGATACAAAGCTTGGACTGCCCAGTGGATGGCTAATAGCACTATAGTGTGATTGAGTGGCCTAAATCAAGTCATTTGGTGTCAATCAGTAGTATTTATCGAAGCAAGTCTTCACCCATGTGTATTCGTTGGTGCAATTCTTCATCTTATTATGGTCATTGTGTCAGTTGGAACTCTTGTATGATTATGTTTAGTTTGTAGAATGGCATGCTATCCCACTGCATTATCTTTTTGGAGCATTTCATTCCACTGCACTCATTTTCTAAACTAAGAGGTGGCTTCTGTCTCTATTCTTATCACTTGTCATTGCTCTTCCCCCCATGATTCTATTGTACAGTTTCTCTGTTGTTTAGAATGTACCTACACACAAGAATTTTATAGGGTATACTTCCCTAAGGAGAACCCCCCCTTGAGTAGATGGAGTGATGGAAGTGAGTAAGAGTTATCTACTCGAATTGGGTACCCTAGTGCCTCCTCTACAAGCTCGAAAGAGTTCTCTTATTTGGAGAGGCATTTATAAGCACCTCAATCTAGAAAGCTGGGTTGATTTCAAACAAGATTCACTACAAGAAATACGGGCGTATAGCGACGGTTAAGGCGACATAATTTCATCGCTATAAAATTGCAACTTGCATCGTAATTAGCGTCGCACGCCGACCGTCGATTAGCGACGCAGAAAACGACGGCATTTGCGACTTGTGACGTGACGGGATTGCGATGTTCCCATAAAACGTTGCTAAAACGACGCAATTTGAAAGCGCTGCATAAGTGACGCTTTTTTGCTTCGCGTAGGCGACGTTACTTGCCGTTGCATAAGCGACGGTAAAATTGTCCCCTATTCGACGACGAATAGCATCGCTTACACGAGATCTGTTGACGAATAAAAATTAAAACGTTGGAGGCTCTGCGATCGACATTTTCACGCATCCGATCGAAGAGCTCTCCAACGTTCGCGATTGCGCTGCGCTTACAAGCTGAAGCAAGTATATGTAGAATTGTTGTTTTGCCTAAGCTCTCTCTTATTGTCTCCCTCTATCTTTGTTTCTCTCTTTCTACATCTTTCTCTCTTTGAATTCTCTCTCTCTAGATCTCTCTCTCTCTCTAGATCTCTCTCTCTCTCTCTCTCTCTCTTTTCTTTCTCTCTTTATTGCAGGTTATTCAAGAAGCTAACCAAGCAAAAAGTATGGCTAACAATTGTAAGTACAGTTTCCATTCTTTGTAGATCATTTGAATTGTGTTGTTTTCATTACATAGCATACTCACACTTATTGATATGCACTCATACACTTATACATGATGAGGATGCACTTTCACACATATACATATATACACATGCACATACACACACATATATACACATAGATACATGTGCACATACACTTAGACATACACACATATACACATGCATATGCACAAACATTCCTACAACCACATAAAAAGACGTCCATGCATACATATATATATATATATATATATATATATATATATATATATATATATATATATATATATATATATATATATATATATACACACACATACACATTAACATATATGCAAATACATGTATATGCACATCCACATACACATGCATGTTTCATACATATACACATGCATATATATACACATGCATATACATATACACATATACATATACATATACATATACATATACATATGCATATACATATACACACATATACATATACATGCATATACATGTACACACACATACATATACATGCATATACATATACACACACATACACAAGAACATGCACATACTCATACACACATATACATTTATCCATGCACATGCACATACATACATATACACACACATACACATGCACATACATACATATACACACACATACATATACTGTTAGGTACACACATATGAATGAGTTATATAATTAAAGTATTAAAACACATATACACATGCACACACACATGCATATACCTACATATACACATATACATGCACATACACACACATACACATAGAGTTATACATATACATTCATATACATATACACAAACATACACAAGAACATGCACATATTGATACATACATATACACTTATACATGCACATGCACATACATACATATACACAAACATACACATGCACATACATACATATACACTTAGGTACACACATATGAATGAATTATATAATTAAAGTATTAAAACACATATACACATGCACACACATGCACATACCTACATATACACATATACATGCACATACACACATATACACATAGAGTTATACATATACATGCATATACATATACACATACGTACATACACATGCATATGCACATACTCATACACACATATACACTTATACATGCACATGCACATACATACATATACATACACATGCACATGCACATACATACATATACACACACACATAATTAAACTATTAAAACACATGCCTAATATAAACAATAATAACAATCAATAGAACAAAACTCTTCATTACTTAATACCATACACACAATTCAAAACATAAGCAAAATAATATATATATATATATATATATATATATATATATATATATATATATATATATATATATATATATATATATATATATATATATATATATATATATATATATATATATATATATATATATATCAATGTAAATACATATAATCCAATGTCATAATCAACTAAAATCCTAATTATCATCATCATGATCATCATCATCATGAGCAATATCATGATCATTCTGATCATCCTCATCCTCATCGTCATGATCACCCTGTGACCATCGAGATCGTCCCTCCTATGTCTGTCTCTCCACCTCATCCATATTTGTCTCTCCATAATACTCCTGTATTACATATAACAAACATAAATAAATAAAATAATTAAAACATTCATAAAAACAAAATAATTATATAAAATTTAAAAATACTCACAAAGGCATCAGGATGATCTTGCATATACTCGCTCAAACGCCGATATCCAAAATGTGTAGCATACTCGATCTCCTGTTTCGTAGGATATCATCCATAATCCTTCCGCTGCAATGAAACAAATAAAAAACATTAGTTGCTTGCATTTTAACTAAAATAAAAAATATACTCACAATAACACATATACTTACAAATGTAGCTACAAAACCATTATGGCCCATTTGGCCTAGGTGTGATGTGTGGCCCGACTCCATTCTCTTCTTTGTAGCAGCCTGTTTATTCAAAAAAAAAATACATAAATTAAATGTAAAAAATTACTAAAATATATAAAGATTATAAATATAAACTATTAATTTGTGTACCTTCTGCTTAGGAAATGACTCCTGAAGACGTAGCTCTCTACGAAAAAACTACCACGACTTAGGTGGTATGCTAGCTCGCCTCTTATTTTTTTCGACCATACAATATCTCCTGTTAATTTAATATCAAACAGAAAAAAAAGTCAGAATACATATACATATATACACACACATACACATACACATACACATACCCACATACACATATACATGCAAACATATACGCATGCATATATGTATACATATACACATATACATACATATAACATAAACATACATATAGATATCCACATATATACGTACACAAACATGCATGCATATACACTCATTCATACAAAATACATGCATTTATCCCACAATAATATGTAGTTGTGTATATGTGAATATGTGTGTATGTGTAAATGTGTATATGCGAATATGTGTGTATGTGTAAATATGTATATGTGAATTTTTTGTTTATGTAGATAATCAAATTATTAATATCAAATATCATTATTTGTAGATTCTGATCAATCAGATGGAGCTCCACCACTGTCTCCTCTTCGTGCAACGACTTTATACTGTAAGTATATGAAATATTTAATTTTAAATATATTTGATGGATACATAACTTATATTTTTTTTTAGGTTTCTTATTATGTGCAGATTCTGATCAATCAAAGGGTACTCCTACCCATGCAACGACTTCACATCTGTCCTCTGATAGGAATTATGATGAATTCTACTATGAAGAGCATATTATATGTTGGTGTAACTCTTTTTATGGCACGTATCGAAGACCACGATTGGAATGTATTGAACATGAGGCAGAGTATGGTACTTTTGAGCATGCACCATCACCTAGTCAACATGATAATGCTTGGGTATGTATTTTCTATATATATTAATATCATTATTTTATTTAAAAACCATATATAAAATCAAACTATTGTTGATATACAGGAATACTTGCTCGATGATGATGATGATGATGATTTTTCTCATAATGTTAATATACCTTGTACACGTCATGGACTTGTTGTTCATCAACTACAAGCAGAGGTTTCTAGAAATCCTCTACCCCCTGGTTTAGAGAATGAAATGGTTGGAGACTATCCATTGCCACCTTGTGATCGTTCTTTAGTACAAACATATGATACAAGAAGATATGGATGATGGAATAGAGGACCACTTCCTTAAGATGGAGAGGTTTTCAACTTTTGGGGTAATCGGTATATGATTGCTCCATCCACTATTACTAATGCTGGTCGTAGTCTCTTTATTGTAGAGGATTTGTATGTGCCCCCGAACTCTGAAGTCACTCTTATGTCATTTTGTGGTCCTATATATGGACGGGGAGATTGGCATCGACTTTCACGTTATGTTCAAAGCATGAGTACTTATGGAATATGCTTGAATGCAGCATCCCTTACTAGTAGAAGGATACATGCAGAAAATGAAAGATTATATATTGATGGAAGACCTTACACACATGGAAATATAGCAGGTTTAATAAATAGTAGTCGTGGGTTACATAATGGTTCAAGGACTAATTGCACATTTGAGGAGCGTGAAAATAGTCATGAATCACCATACATGAGTGGAGATGTATCAAGATACATAGTTGTCAATGCTATTACTAAATTACATGCAGGTGATGAACTACTAGTGAATTATGGATGGCGTAGACCTCCAAGAGCACCTTTTAGCTAGAGAGAATAAAAATTTTCTATCCATATTTAATAAGTTATATACTTAATTTTATATTTGAAGTTTACTTTTTATTCATTAATGGAATACTAATGAGTTTTATTTATATGTGTAGATTCCAATGTATGATGTTGATGATATTCTTCCACAACATTCACAATTACCAGTAAGACCACGATTATCAGAAGCTTCCATGAGGAGGCTACGCAAAACTAATCCTGTGCAATATGCAAAGTTGAAAGATCTATATTCAAAAGACGATAAAGTACAAGATTGGTGTGACAATGATGAAGATGATGGCATGGCAGATTTTATTGAGGATTGGTATCAAAATGATAGTGAGAGCATTGATATTTCTAAAAATGAGAAATATCTTTGAGAGGAATGTCTAAAGCATGTATATGAAGGAAGTCGTTTGACACGACTAAGTGCGAGCTTACTTATTCTCAACCTTCAAAATCGTTTTGTATGGAGTAATGTATCTGTTTCGACACTATTAAGGTATAATTTTCATTTTTCTATCTATTTATATATATATATATATATACACACACACACACACACACATATATATATATATATATATATATATATATATATATATATATATATATATATATATATATATATATATATATATATATATATATATATATATATATATATATATATATATACATGCAGGTTTTTATTCTTACTTTAGATAAGATAAGAAGAAGAACTTCAATTGAATGGATACGATTGTTTGGATGGCAGGATACGATTGTTTGGATGGCAGGATACGATTGTTTGGATGGCAGGATTTGATTGTTTGGATGGCAGGATACGATTGTTTGTTTTGGAGGATATGAATGATTTGTCGATTCACACATATGTTCAGTTTGAAAGTGTGAATCGACAAATCATTCAATGAAGGTACATACTTCATGTGTCCAAAACAAACAATCGTATCCTGCCATCCAAAACAATCAAATTTTGTTTAAATATTTTGAAAGATGCATTAATAGTTTTAAAAGATGCGCGGACAAAAAGTGTCCATTCAATTCAAGTTCTTGTTCTTACCTTATCTAAAGTAAGAATAAAAACCTACATGTATATATGTATATTTATTTATTTACCTTTTTTAATATATCTTTTTTTGATAAACTTAAAGGTTATTATCTAAAAAGTTTTTACCAAGTCACAATATTCTTCCTACATCACATGATGAAATGAAGAAGATAATCAACAATCCTGGTATAGATTATCAATGTATACATGCATGTCCTAATGATTGTATTTTATATAGAGATGAATATGCAGAATCTTTGACATGTCCCAAATGTCAATCTCCTCGATGTAAGGGTGAAGAAGGTAAAATCCCAAAAAAAGTATTGAGACATTTTCCATTGGCTCCACGGATTAGACATATGTTTCAAAGCCCCGAATTATCAAAGCTTTTGACTTGGGGACATGATCACAAAAGTACTGATGGAATAATTAGAATTCCTCATGATAGTGTTGCTTTTCAGTATATTGATTCTACATGGCCTGAATTTGCACAAAATCCACAGAATCTAAAGTTAGGAGTTGGATTAGATGGGGTTAATCCATTCTCCATGAAATCCAGTAAATGGTCAACATGGCCAGTGGTAGTCATAAACTACAATCTTCCGCCATATCTTAGCATTAAAAAGGAACATTTAATGCTTTCACTTTTAATCCCAGGCAAAAGACAAGTTAAAGATATGAATGTATATCTTGCTCCTCTCATTGATGATCTTCAAGAGCTATGGAGAGGTATTAATGTCATTGATGTATCGAAAAGCATCAATGAAAGACATATTATGGTTCGTGGCATTGTGGCTTGGACTATTCACGATTTTCTTGGATATGGCGTTTGTTCAGGTATTGATGTAACTTTTTTATTCAATATGCATGTAAATAAATATGATTTAATCTAATTATATTTTTATCATTTCTCATGATGCAGGAATATCTACTAAGGGCTATAAAGCTTGTCCATATTGTGTGATTGGTTGAGATCAATCTATAGTAAGAATCTCAACAAAAATATATATCTTCGACATCGACGATTCTTGCATGATGATCATCCATTAAGATCTAAAAGAGAAGCGATGCATTTTAATGGAAAGCTTGAAACATGCCAGTATCCAAAACCTATGACACCAATGGATTGTTATAAAAAATGGAGAGATGGACCTCTGATAGATCCAGAAGTAGAAATCTTCAGTGATGATTCAGATAATGAGTATGTGAACAGAGGTAAAGGAAAATTGGCACTCGCTGAGAACATATCAATATGGTATTCTTTGGAGTATTGGAAAGAGTTAAAAGTATGTCATCTTCTTGATCCTATGCATATATTCAAAAATATTGGTTATTCACCATGGCAAATCTTCTTGGACTAAAAGATACCACAACATCAAGGAATGATTTGAAAGATCAAAAATCCAAACCAAAGTTATGGCCAGTTTTTGATAGACATGGACAAGAAATGACTTATGCATCTGCTCCTTGGGTACTTACAACAAAAGAGATACAAACTATCAACAATAGAATTCAATTGATTAAGACTCCTACAAGATATGGAGCATCGTTTCAAACCATGTTTACTATGGATGATAAGAGCTTATCTAGGTTAAAGACCCATGACTGGCATAACTTTTTGAAACATATTTTACCTTTGGTTATCGATGGATGTACAAGGAAAGGAGTACGAGATGTGATCTATCGTCTTGGATCACTTATAAGGTAATTATGATACTTTTATATTTAATATGTATGAATATTGGATATCTTTTATTTTTTAATTAACTTCTTTATAGTTGTTTTTATGATATGTATAGGTGGATTATTAGTCCATCTTTTAGATGCGATAGAGATTGCAGGTGTTGTCAACACTCGATGGATGTTTTGGGTCGAGCGATTTATGGGAATACTAAAAGGTTATGTGTGACAAAGAGCAAAACCAGAAGGATCCATGGCAAAGGGTTGGATGCTTGAAGAGTGCATGTATTATGTCAGTGAGTACCTTGAAAGAGTTCATGAAGAAGCTCCACGTGCATGGACCAACAAGTCTTCTTCAAAAATAATAGATGAGCTATTATCAGGTAAGGGGGTTCCATTCTTATTTACATTTCAAGAAAAAAATGATGTTTCTACTTCTGTAGCATATAATAGCGAATGCATGCAAGCATTCCTTAGCAAGTATGAGGAACTTCAAAGTCTTCAAAGTAAAAGGCAAAAAAACAAAAGATCTAGATGTAATCTCAATAATAATGAGATTACAGATATACCTTCTTTCACGGATTGGCTATATTGTCGTTTGCAACGCACCAACGCAAATAATGAAGAAATCTCAGATGAGCAAAGAGAGCTAATGATAGGTTGTGAACGAAAGGTAATTTTATTAAAATAATATTTTATTTTTTTCATATATGTATGTTAGTTTCTATTTACTAATTGAATTTATTTTGCAGGCTCGAATGTTTACTAATATGTGGGCTTTTGGACAGCATATTAGAATCAAAGCCATTGATTCTTTACGTAAAACAGAGGATTCTAGTATTGTTGCTTCTTTCAAGCAACTATCATGTGCTAGCTCAAAAGACACGAACCTTATAGATAGCAAACTTGGTTACGTAGGAACTATTGTTGGTATCTACGAAATTTCATTTCGTACATTCAAACAAGTAGAAAAAAGTTTATATATATATTTTTAATGTTAGTTATTTTTTTAAGCACCTAATAATGGGTTTTTGTTGTTATATATTTTGATAGGTCATTTTGAAGGTTGACTGGTTTCGAGCGGAGTATAAAGGTAGTAATTCTACATTAAGAAGGGAATTATCTGGGTTTTGGGCAATTGATTCTTCCAAGATAATGCGATCTACTAAAGAACCATATATTCTTCCTAGGCATATTGAACAAGCATTTTTCTATAAAAACCCAGATGCTCATCCTTGGTGGCAAGTCATTCATGTGCAACCTAGAGGTAGGTCATTGTTTGAACAGTTTATTGTTAGAGAGATCGAACAAAGTCCTCTTGATGATTCAGCATCAGATACTGATACATCAACATCTAAAATAGAAATTAGAATCATTATACGTGATAATGATACTAATCTTTTTGATGAAGAGGATAATTCTCTACATGCTGATTCTACTGATGAGGAAGAGGAATTACCAGAAATAGATATTAATCCATCAATAGATGATGTGATTCATGAGAACATAGATTTAACAATAGAAGAAATAAATGAAATCAATAAGGATAATGAAGATGAGACTATATTGATGTCTTACCAAAATGATGGCAATAATGAAAACATATGAGCAGATAACATAGTAAATTGTACTCTAGTTATTGATCAATAACTTGAAGCTTCTGAATGGATATCAGATAATAGGTTTTTTTTCTTAACTTGAATAACGATGAATCCTATTAGAGAGATGAAATCATGTTCTTCTAAGTTAAAACATGAAGCTCGGGGGTATGCCTAATTATTTAATATATAGCTTTATCTTCGAGGAGCAAATTTTTATCATGTATGTATGCATATGTGTGTTGTAGTGTTTCCTCAATCACAATCTATCCCCAATCACAATCTTTCGACTACTCAGAAATAACAGTGGAGAGAAGAACACAGAGATTGCACAACGTAAAAGAAAATCTGATGCGGAAGAGTAGAACAAATATGACGCAGAGAAGGAAGAATTTTGATATTATGGATGTGAATCAATGGTTACAGTAGCTTTGGACAATAGCTTCTTGAAGAAGCCTCTACCTCCCGACCACCCTCGAGCTATCCCAATCGCATTCTCACTCGCACTCTCAATCACACTCTCACTCTCACTCTCACTCTCAATCACACTCAATCACAAGGTAATTCTCAGATTTTTGTGTGTCCTCCATGTTGATGTGCAGGCCTTCTTATCTTTTTCCGTTTGATCGCTGCTGTGCTCCCCAAAGAAGTGTGTGATCCACCCAATTTAGAAAAAGTCGAGTTTCTCCAAAACTTCCGCAGAAAGCCATGCGATCATAGTGTACTTCCTTTCTTTAGCATACCTATCAAAAATAGCAGAAAAACACCAAGAAGACATATCCGAAAACATACATAATTAGACATGGTGACACGTGAGCGTGAGAATCACGGATTCGAATAGAATTAGACAAGCCCTCATTTTTTTTTTTAAGTGTTGGAAAAAATGGCACTTTTCAAAGCCCTGTAACTCAAAAACAATGAGGAATTAGGTTAAGCTTGTGAGAGACACTTTTATTCAATTTTTCGATCTGCACAATAGTGTTAGAGACGTCGGAGGTCCAAATCCACCTCCAAATGCAACTTTTGAGCACTGCAAGGTTTAAAATTCTAGAGAGAGAGTAAAATCAAGGCATTTTCTTACAATGAACTAAACGTAGGACCCTGAACGAGGTACTTACAACATGATTCACAAAAATCTCACACAGGCACTTTTATTCTCTTCTACTTGCTCTACCTTTCCCTCATACAGAGTTTTCCTTAATTCTTTCATCTTCACCTTCAAAATCCCATTGGAAAACATGATGCAATTAAGGTCTAGAGAGAGAATATGAAACTTGTCAACCCAAAATTTTTCCTACATGCATAAAATGACCTAATTATTCATTCTAAGCATTATCCCCACAATGAAATTCAAAAAGTTCAAAATGAATTATTTCACTAGAAAAGAGGCCTATTACATGTGTGTATTCATGTGTATTATATGTATACATATGTTAGTATGCATATATATGTATTTCATGTATATGTATGTGTTTGCATGTGTGTGATATATGTATATATGTGTTAAATATGCATATATGTATATATGCATATGCATTTATGTAAAATATTGATGTATTCATGTAATATATGCAAGTGTTTATAATTGTGTACATGTATATATGTATATGTGTCTATGTGTAAATATGTACATGTAAATATGTATGCATGTATATATATGTTTATGTGTGCATGTAGGCATGTATATGTGATGTGTACATGTATATATGTATATATGTCTATGTGTAAATGTGTACATGTAAATATGTTAGTATGTATATATATATATTTATGTGTGCATTTAGGCATGTATGTGTGATGCATAATATATCTACTCCATTTTATATTTATGTATCCTATCTACATGATGTGTATATATCTTTACATATATTATGATCGTCGTTGATTCGAGTAGCTATATATAGAGGCATTAGGTTGGGAGGAGAGACATCTCTCTAGTAGGATGTCGAGGTGTACATATACTTCAAACATATGGGTAAAAAGTTGAATTAGAGTTTTTAAATTAGGGATTTCAAAACCTTAATATCCAAATTAGAGTTTTCAATTTAGGATTTTTGAAATAGGATTTATTTATTTATTTATTTATTTATGTGTATGCATGTGTTGTGTATGTATGTGTATCTATATGTGCATATGCATGTGTTTTGTGTGTATATATGCATGTGTGTGTATGCGTGTATTTATACCTCTAGTCTCTCTCTCTCATATACATACATACATGCATAAACACACATACTCATATCCACATATATATACATACAAGCAGTGCATACCATGCATTGTCGCGACGATGAGCCATAAGTGTCCACATCTGTTTTAAACACCACTTAAGGGACCATCCTGTCCCAAACTCTGTCTCAAGTGAACTAAGCACATATTTCTTATCCCTCTCATCATGCTCACTACAAAAATAAAAAACATAATGTAAATAAAACATAAAATATATATTTCAATTTATATGTAAAACTTTTACTTACTTCCATGGAAGTGCAGGTAAGAGTCGCATAGTGCCTGCATTCTTCTCTTGAACTCCGATCCATTCCCTATATACACAATGTTCCCCTCTGGCTCTATGTCGCACTCTAATCCTAAGGTGCCTATGCATGTCCTCATAGGCAACTCTGCTCTACTATCACGTGTTGGAGGTGGTATAGGTGTCTTGAAAATAGATAGATAGAAATAAATAAAAATATGTGTTGTAATATCATTAAGAAAGTTTATGAAAACAAAACATACCTATGAGCAGCTAGCTCTCTTCCTACATGTGGAGCCGCAGAAGAGCCCTCATCTGATTGCTGGGTAAGCATCTTGATCGTAAAATCCAGCTCCTCATCAGACATCTCTGAGTAATCACGCATTATGGCCCCTAGAGTATCAGACGGAACTCTTGCTCTCATAAGACTTTTTATGAGAGTGAGTTTCACCTTTCTCTCTCTACTGGGATGCATAATACCTAACATATAAAACAAAATGGTTAGAAATCAATATATATACATGTACATATGTAAGTGTGTATGCATTAAGTATGTGCATGTATGCATGTGTGTGTATGTATGTGCGTGTATATGTGTTTATGCATGTGTATGTGTGTGTATGCATCATTATGTGTATATGTATCTATGTGTGTATGTGTGTGTATATGTGTGTCTGTATGTATGTGTATATGTGTGTGTGTGTGTATGCATGTATGTATGTATGCATATGCATATGCATTATGTATGTATATATATGCATGTATGTGTATGTGTGAGTATGTCTCTCTATGTGTGTGTATGCATATATGTGTGTATGTATGCATATATGTGTATATGTGTGTATGTGTTTGTGTATATGTGTTTGTATGTGTGTATGCATGTGTATGTGTGTGTAATCATCATTATGCATGTCAGTGTCTATGTATGTTTGTGTGTGTATATGTGTGCGTGTGTGTGTGTGTGTGTATGTGTGTGTCTCTATGAGTGTGTATGTGTTTATGTGTATGTATGTATCTATGTGTGTGTATGTGTCTATGTGTGTATGTGTATGCATGTATGTATGCATATGTGTGTGTATGCATGTGTATGTGTGTGTATGCATCATTATGTGTGTATGTGTCTATGTGTGTATGTGTGTGTATATGTGTGTGTGTATCTATGTGTATGTGTGTGTGTCTATGAGTGTTGATGTGTTTATGTGTATGTATGTATCTATGTGTATGTATGTGTCTATGTGTGTATGTGTATTCATGTATGTATGCATATGTGTGTGTATGCATATGTATGTGTGTGTATGCATCATTATGTGTGTCTATGTATGCATGTGTATGTGTGTATGCATCATTATGTGTGTATGTGTCTATGTGTGTATGTGTGTGTGTGTGTCTATGAGTGTGTATGTGTTTATGTGTGTGTATGTGTCTATGTGTGTATGTGTATGCATGTATGTATGCATATATGTGTGTATGCATATGTATGTGTGTGTATGCATCATTATGTGTGTCTATGTATGCATGTGTATGTGTGTATGCATCATTACGTGTGTATGTGTCTATGTGTGTATGTGTGTGTGTATATGTGTGTGTGTCTATGTGTATGTGTGTGTGTCTATGAGTGTGTATGTGTTTATGTGTATGTATCTATGTGTGTGTATGTGTATGCATGTATGTATGCATATGTGTGTGTATCCATATGTATGTGTGTGTATGCATCATTATGTGTGTATGTGTCTATGTGTGTGTGTGTGTCTATGAGTGTGTATGTGTTTATGTGTATGTATGTATCTATGTGTGTGTATGTGTCTATATGTGTATATGTATGCATGTATGTATGCATATGTGTGTGTATGCATATGTATGTCTGTGTATGCATCATTATGTGTGTCTATGTATGCATGTGTATGTGTGTATGCATCATTACGTGTGTATGTGTCTATGTGTGTATGTGTGTGTCTATATGTGTTTGTGTCTATGTGTATGTGTGTGTCTATGAGTGTGTATGTGTTTATGTGTATGTATCTTTGTGTGTGTATGTGTATGCATATGTGTGTGTATGCATATGTATGTGTGTGTATGAGTATGTATGTGTGTGTATGCACCAGTATGTGTGTATGTGTGTATGTGTCTATGTGTGTATGTGTGTGTGTATGCATTTTGTACGTGTATGTAAGCATGTGCATTATGTATGCATATAAGTATGTATGTATGCATATGCATATGCATTATGTATGCATATGCATATGCATCATGTATGCATATGTGTGTATGTGTGTGTATGCATTATGTATGTGTATGTAAGCATGTGCATTATGTATGCATGTAAGTATGTATGTATGCATATGCATATGCAATATGTATGCATGTATGTGTATGTGTGTGTATGTCTCTCTATGTGTGTGTATGCATATATGTGTGTGAATGTGTTTGTACATGTGTCTGTATGTGTGTATGCATGTGTATGCATCATTATGTGTGTATGTGTGTGTATATGTGTGTGTATGCGTGTGTGTCTATGTGTATGTGTGTGTATCTATGAGTGTGTTTGTGTGTGTGTATGTGTCTGTGTGTGTATGTGTCTGTGTGTGTGTGTATGTATCTATGCATGTGCATTATGTATGCATGTAAGTATGTATGTACATTGTATGCATATGCATATGCATTATGTATGCGTATGTATGCATGTATGTGTTTATGTGTGTATGTCTCTCTATGTGTGTACGTCTCTCTATGTGTGTGTGTATGCATATATCTGTGTGTATGTGTGTATGTGTGTGTATATGTGTCTCATGTGTATGTGTGTGTATGCATGTGTATGTGTGTAGGTGTGCATGTTTGTGTGTCTATGTGTGTGTATGTGTGTGTGTCTATGTGTATGTTTGTGTATCTATGAGTGTGTATGTGTCTATGTGTCTATGTGTGTGTATGTGTTTATGTGTGTATGTGTATGCATGTATGTATGCATATGCATGTGTATGCATGTGTATGCATGTGTATGTGTGTGTATGCATCATTATGTGTGTATGTGTCTATGTGTGTATGTGTTTGTATATGTGTGTGTATGTGTGTGTGTCTATGTGTATGTGTCACTACGCGTCTATGAGTGTGTATGTGTTTATGTGTTTATGTGTGTGTATGTGCATATGAATTATGTATGCATGTATGTGTATGTGTGTGTATATCTCTCTATGTGTGTGTGTGTATGCATATATGTGTGTGTATGTGTGTATGTGTGTATGTGTGTGTATATATGTGTGTCTATGTGTGTATGCATGTGTATGTGTGTGAATGCATCATTATGTGTATATGTGTCTATGTGTGTATGTGTGTGTGTATATGTGTGTGTATGTGTGTGCGTGTCTGTTTGTATGTGTGTGTGTCTATGAGTGTGTATGTTTGGATGTGTGTGTGTATGAATGTGTGTCTATGAGTGTGTATGTTTGGATGTGTAAGTGTATATGTGTGTCTATGTGTGTATGCATGTGTATGTGTGTGAATGCATCATTATGTGTGTCTATGAGTGTGTATTCATATGTGTATATGTGTGTGTATATGTGTGTCTCTGTGTGTGTGCATATGTGTGTCTATGTGTGTATGCATGTGTATGTGTGTGAATGCATCATTATGTGTGTATGTGTGTATGTGTGTGTATATGTATGTGTATGTGTGTGCGGGTCTATGTGTATGTGTGTGTGTCTATGAGTGTGTATGTGTTTATGTGTGTGTATGTGTCTATGTGTGTATATGTGTCTATGTGTGTATATGTGTCTATGTGTGTATGTGTCTATGTGTGTATGTATGCATATGTGTGTATGTGTGTGTATGCATTATGTATGCATATGTGTGTGTATGCATTATGTATGTGTATGTATGCATATGCATTATGTATGTGTATGTATGCATGTGAATTATGCATGCATATGTGTGTGTATGCATGTTAGTATGTATGTATGTACGCATATGCATATGCATTATGTATGCATATGTGTGTGTATGCATGTAAGTATGTATGGATGTACGCATATGCATATGCATTATGTATGCATGTATGTGTATGTGTGTGCATGTCTCTCTCTATGTGTGTGTGTATGCATATATGTGTGTGTATGTGTGTATGTGTGTGTGTATATGTGTGTGTGTATGTGTGTGTATGTGTGTGTGTGTATGTGTTTGTGTATGTGTGTGTATATGTATGTGTATATGTGTGTGCATGTGTATGCATTATGTGTGCATGTGTGTATGCAACCTCATTTGTGTATGTGTGTATATGTGTGTGTGTGTGTATGTGTATGTGTGTGTGTCTATGTGTGTATATGTGTGTGTACATATGTATGTGTATGTAAGTGTGTGTGTGTGTGTGTGCATACCTGCTTGCTGTTAGTTTGTGCGGCCCTCTCTCTTTCTCGTGCGCTCTCTCTCTCTCTCTCACTCTCTCTCTCTCGGTCTCTTCTTGCTCGCATCCAAGTCCCGGCACAAATGTGCCGGGAGAAATCAAATTTTTTTTTTTTACATTCCAGAGCGTCGCATATGCGACGCTCTGCAGTTTGCCAACGTCACTCCCACGGTCGCTAGGCAGCGACAAAATTAGCGACGCTCTTTAATTAACATCGCATAAGCGACGCTAGCCTCACTTATGCGACGAGGGTCGGGGAAAAAAATTTCAAAATTCTGACCATCGCTTATGCGACGACCACATCGCATTAGCGACGCTTCCCATTTTTTTTCCAATTTGGGGGCGTCGCTACGCCCCCCTTTTTCTTGTAGTGATTTTTTTGATCGAGGCTACTAGTGCTTTTTGTTGTCTTTGGAATGCAAGTAGGAGTAACTGATACTATTGGCTCTTCTTCTTGTCTTTGGAATATTAGGAGCGAAGCCATCTCCAAAATTTCAAGGAGAGAAGTTCTTTTAGCTTTAAGGATTTGCCTAGAGAATGGTCTATAGAAACTTCCCTTGAACTTGTAGCAAAAATGATTGGGAATTTCAAAAGGCTCCAAACACCCCCTCCCCCCACCCCTTCATTTGCCATAGAGTTCTCATTATATAGAACAATGGGTTCCAAAGCAACTATATTTCCTATTAAGCGAATGAAAAGATAAATAAGCTCCTTACTTTTGCTCCTACGTTTACCATAGAGAAATGTGCAAGCATCCCATATAAGGGCTGATAGGAATTTTGGTGTCTTTTGTATCTCTCTTTAACTTCTACATTCGCTTTCATTAATACATTTTGCATTTCTATTGTTGAAAAGACAGAAGAAAATTTAGAAATGATGCTTATGCTGTAATGCATGGTGCACAAGAACATTTTAGATTTTCTATATAAGAATATGCATATATAAGATTATTTGGTGTTCATTTGAGTTCTTGAATGGAAAATAGTAATAAGGTTTATTGTTAGCGCTATTACTTCTAATGTTTTTCTTGGTTTCATTCATATTATTTCTATTGTTACGTACATGATTATCACTCCATTAGGAAGGTCCAATATTTCAATTTTTTAAGGTAATATTAAGATCACTTAACGAGCTTCGATTTTTTCTTTATTATTTTCTTAAAACAACATTACACTTTGTATTACAATATAAATTTTCGACTCTATACGTTATATATTTTATACATTTTACTGTCACATTTTATAGTAAACCATAAAAAAACAATGAAGCTGGGTAGTCGTTAGCTAGGTGCGCTGATCCGTGAACGTGAGTATACATAAAATATGAGGAAGCTCGTAGTGCATTTAAAATAAAATATGTCAAAGTATCTCTAAAATCCATTAATATTTTAGGCGAACACCTCAACGTCACTGACTTGAGAGCTTTGTAGGTGACTTATACTCAAGATCAACGTGGCAATCCCTACTCAAGCCAAGCAATCCCCTCTCAAGCACATGTCAGTCACTGACTATGTGAAAAGAGATCCAATAATTCTACAACGTGTTTTATAAGAGATTTTACTTATGGTTTTACTTTTAATTCCGAGCAACGAGACTTCTCCAATCAGTTGCCTGAGCTCGTTGTCCACCGAGACTGAAAAGGCAGAATGAATCGATTACAAGTGTCGCAAAGTAGATGCATCTGGGAAAGAATCAGTACAAAAGAGCTATGATCCTCTATTAAAGTTGTCGACCGTCTCGAAAATTCACACGTGAAGCTATCTAGAAAGAGGGAATATGTGATCGGAAAGTAAGACATAATCGGGATGAATGAACTAGGCTAACGATGTTGTCGTCCAGGCAATCAGGCAAGACATAAAAGGAATAACGATGTTGTCGCCATGACCATGGTGTAGAGAGGCAAGCGGGAAAGAGGAAATCATTGGAAAAGAGGAAAATCAGATTATCGATCTTGTCGCCAATCATCATGGTTAAATCCCCGTTACCAAAAGAAGAGCTATGATCGCGAATATAGACTGATGCCATCGAGAACTAAAGTTCATGCAAATTCTCTGCTGATGAACCTCTGAATTATACTACAGCGTCCGCGAAGAGCTACGAAAACAATTTCAAGTTGACGATGATACTGGTTCGTTCAATGAATGTTGATGAAGGTCGGGATTAACACGCTTTTTAGCTGGTCTATGCTCTCCATATACATTTTAGTCTTTAGCGGAAGCTATGGAAACTTCGTCCCTACTGTGGAGATTACTATTCTCTGCTTTAGAAGTTCTTCGCAACTACTATACCAGTGCCCTTACTTTTGCATCTGTTAATGTGTTCAAATTCTTTAAGAGATCTAGACAGTGGTTGATTGAGAAATTCTGAGTGTCTCTAGGTATAGGTAGAACGATGTTTATTGAGAACACCTGTAATCGTTGGAAATCCCGCACTTCTCTTTAAGTATCCTACGTTATACATTTAACAAAACAAGAAACCCAAAAAACAACTGAGAAACGAATAGCTACCCCATGAAGGAGACGAGATCGTTGTAAATTTTCATTTTAATTCTCTTTTACTTTCAGTTCTTGTAGTTTTTTCCTTGATTATTATGTAGAGTGCAACTTTCATTAGCATAATTTGCACATAAGATTTACTTTCTTATAACAGAGGTTCTTTTTCTCTTTCCTTCATAGATAATAGAGAGCAAGAAGATGGAAAATTCCCTTTCCGAGTCTCAAAATTCCGGTGTGTACAATGTGTAAATATTCTACTATATTATTGAGAAAAAATCCACTGACATGTGGAAAATCTAGGTTTTGGTAGGGTTAGTTTGGCTTTTATGTAAAAAAAAATTCTATTATTTATTTAATTTCTCTCGAGTTAAATTAAAATAGAAGAACGTATATAATCATGATAAGGGAGAAGATTACAGTACTTTAATGCGTTAAAACTCAAGCTTCAGTCGTGGAACAATCGAGAAAAAACCGTAAGACCGCTCAAGTGCTACTCAACAGTTTACAAGTCATACCCAAAATTTACAAGTCACGACCCCTCAATTATTCTAGAAGCTATGCTCAATCATTCACCAATCGTCTTATATGGAATATAACAAGGAAAACGTCTATACAATATTCTTTTTTCAGACAGATTTTTTGGATGCTAGCTCACATTCTTTATGTACTCAACTTCTTGAATCCGCGCTCCTAGTAGCAACTATCCAGCTTTATTAATTTCATTTATTTTAGTATAAAATTCATATGTATAATAGGTAGAAAATATAAAGCTTTTAGAGCCATAAATGTATATCTTACTATGTAATACTGTAAACTATACAGCTATTACTAAGAAAAATGCACTAACGTGTGAGAAATGTAGCTTCTTTTAGAAGCAAATAGTAATACTGAAAGGAAAGAAAACAAACAAACATTACACGGGATAACTAGAAACTAACATTAGCTGTTAAAATTGAAGCTTCGACCTCAAAACATTAGACAAGAAAAGAGGGCATTTTTAGCTCGGATCAAATTCTACGCCGAAACTCAATAATCAATCCCGTCGATTATATTTGAAATTAAACTGGGGCATTGTCCAGATGACTTAGATAAAATGAGCATTTTCTAAAAGGTCCTTGCAAAGACTTTTATTATATATTTTTCCGTAGACTTCAAACATGGAATCTTCTTCATAAACGTCGTGGGAATAGTTATATAAACATTTGAATGGAGGTTCTCATAAATTAATATTATGGTTCTTCCATAAATTCCATACAAGTAAATATTCGTGTTATACCCAACAAACGAATTTTTACGATCACATTCGTCAAGGAAAGAGATCCATCTCACACGCTATATGGTAGATTGTATGCAGGACTATTCACTGCATGACCGTTTCGCAATTCGAGTTGTCCACGAATGCATGCACTGCTTCCTATATTATATTTCGACGTGGGAGGTATCAATGAGTTCATGGATAGCACACAATATTGAGCAGCATAAAACAAACAAGAACTGTCAACGGACACAAATTGATTTGGAAAGCATATGGATTGGTATTCCTTTCTACAGACAAATTTATGATGCAAAACGCTGATTTGGCTGGAAATACATAAATCTCTCGATACGTTGATAAAAGAGTGAGTCAGAACATGTTTTTGTTTCTCAGTTTAGGATGCATTTTTTGTGGCTCATCATGTTATTTTTATTTACTTATAATTTTTTTTAGTAAACATAACGACTTCTATAAGGATGAAACAATATTAATTCTCGATGGGTGGATACTCCCGTTTTACCGAGTACTATATCCACACATTTAGTTTATATATAAACAAGAAACACTTCAACAGATTGCCCGACATTCTTTGAAAGCAAAATCCAGAGCCCGCACATATCAACAAAAAGTTCAGGTCACTATTCTACTCATAGATACCTCTCTTCATGTATTATTATTATTATTATATTATTATTATTATTATTATTATTATTATTATTATTATTATTATTATTACTACTATTATTGAAGTGGAAGAGGTGGATATGGAAACAATAGAGCCAAAGTTGGACATAACTCTAACAATAACATTAGAGGCCACAACTTTTGGAGCAAGACAATCACCAATGGAGAGATGAAGAAAAGACTCAAGCTTAAAGCATGAACTCAAGTGAAGATTCAAGAAGGGATGCTCTATATATTTATGTACATTATCTTTGGAAAATATTTCAAAAGTACTTATGATATATTGATGAGTTCATACTCATACGTATATAGGTACTCATGTATAGTCATGAAATATAGAGAGAAAATTAAGAAAATATGAGAATATAGTCAATAGAATTCAAGTTCCTTAGTGACAGATGTGTAGATAGTTTTCTCGTGAAATTAGCAACTAGTCTATCTTAGAATTCTCTCAGTTTGATCATGTGGATCAATAAATCATTTGTATAAATCTAATTCAGAACCTAACCAAGCTATGACCATAGTTTGATGATCTAATTCTCTTCAGGTTGTGTGTCTAGCAAGTAGGAACATTCATATGTAGAAGTCTACAAGTCAAGTTCTCAGAATCGCACATTTTGTTGCTCAAAGATTTGCTAGGATCTCAATGCTCAGTGTAAAGTATTTTATGTTCAAGCATTCAAAATTTAAGTTAGAAGATGAGGAAGCTTTGGAAAAAATCATTTGGCAAAACAGTTTATATTTTGAAAGAAATTAGCTTAAGAAGTTGACCATGTCAAAGTCCCCATTTGTGGAAGGTAGTTTCTCGGATCTAAATGATCAAATTAAAGATCTAGGGTTCTTTTGAAGAAATAATGATCATTATGATTGCCCAAAGGTAGTATGAATGTGTGTGTATCATTTGAATGTTTAAAACAGAAGTCATATGCAAAGATTAAAGAGTATTTCTGAAGTAGACTTGTTGAAGCTGAAGAAAACTTCACACAAAGAAGTATTTCTTGATGAGCTTGAAAGTCAATGTAAAATTTGTGTAAATTTTGGTTTATTCTTGATATAGAGAAGTTCTTAAATCAAGATAGATCACACATTTGGAGATTAAAGGTCTTCAACAGTGGTATCAGAGCTGAAAGGTTAAATCAAGTGGAGGAAGAATCAAGAAGAATCCCAACTATTATAGACATCAAAGATCTTATAAATTGAACGTGCAAAGGCTAAGGTCTTGAAGAAAACCTAAATAAGTACAAAGCACGAGTTCAAGGGATCAAGAAGGATTAAAGATTCATATCAAAGGTACATTATATGCTTATAAATTTAAGTAATTGTAGATACAGAAGTTAAGAGATGGGAGAAAGCTTGCAGATTGATAAGCTAGATAGAGAGAACTATCCAGCATGGTCTGTGATGATGGAAGTACACCTCATGAGAAAGTATTTGATGACATCTATTACAGGAGAAGAAGAAAAGCCTGAGTTTAAAGATCCAAGCATTCCAACAAGAGAAGAACTTGCAGATTTGAAGAATTGGATAAAGAAAGAGGCCCAAGCTAGAAGCATCATTTACGTGGCTGTAAATGATTATCTTCTACCCCACATTAGAGGATTAGAAAGTGCATCTGATGTATTGAATGCCTTGGAAGAACATTTTCAAAACACAACCAAATCGAGGAAGGCTTCACTATGGGCTAAGTTTACAACTTTCAAGAAGAAAGGTTCTTAGTCAATCTCTGATTATGTTACAAGGACGAAGGACATTGCAGATAGTTTGGGAGCACTAGATGAAGATATTGAAGAAGAAAAGTTGGTAAGTCAAATGCTCACAAGTCTAAGAGGTGATGAAAAGTGGAAGCATTTTATATTGTCTACAGAATTATCAGTATATCATTTTACTCCTGATCTTAATCGATTGCTAGGAAACATGCTAGCATTTGAGTAGGACATTACAAGAGAGATGAATTTTAGAGGTAAAGGTAGAGGAGGTAAGAATAAAGAAAATGTTAAATCTTGTTGGATTTGTTGAAGAACAAACCATTTGGCAACTGATTGTTAGTGTAATAATCAAAATGGTGAAAGTCATAATCAGACTCCTTATGAAGCATGGTGGGGTAAGAAACCTACTCTTGGTCATTGCAAAATATTTGGATGTTTGGCATATGCTTATGTTCCATATCAATTGAGACAAAGCTAGAACCTAGAGCAAAAAACTATGTGTTCATTGGGTATGATGATAGACAAATGGGATACAGGTTGTGGAGTCTGTCCACAAAACAATTTCTTGTTTCAAGAGATGTCACATTTGATGAGAAAAGCACATGGTTTACAAGATCAAACAATGTATGAACAGATGTTGAAGAAATCAAAAGGAAAGGAAAGTAAAAAATGAAGGTATATGAAGAAGATAATGATGATGATGTTTGTAGAAATGAAATGCAGAACAATTATGGAGATAGAGCAAGGTTTGATCCAGAACAAAATGAAGTATAGAATTCAAGGAGTGCAGAAATTAGAAGATCATCAAGAGAAAGAAAACAACCTATCATGTATGGCTATGATACTTCTTTTTTGACAACCAAAGATTTTGCTTACATTATGAAGAAAGATGAAGATCCATCAACTTATGATAAAGCAAAAGGTAAAGACAATTGGGAAAAAGCAATGCAAGAATATTATGATGCTCTACTTAAGCATGACACATGAGAATTGGTGCCAAGACTAAGAAATTAGAAGGTAATTGGCTGCAAGTGGGTGTATGAGACAAAGAGGTTTGCAGATGGAAAATGTCTAGATAAAAGCTAGAATTTTCGTCAAAGAATATGCCCGAACACATGGAGTGGACTATGATGAAACCTTTAGTCCAGTAGCTAAGATTTCTACAACAATAACTCTAATTGCTATTGCTACATGTAAAGGTTGGAAACTATCTCAATTAGATGTAAAGAATGCATTTTTAAATGCATATATTACAAGTGAAGTCTATATGGAGCAACGAGAGGGTTTCAAAGAGTAAAATGGTTGAGATTATGTTTGTAAGATCAAGAGAGCTTTGTATGGCTTGAAACAAGCTCCAAGGGCATGGAATTACAAACTTGTGAAGTTCTTGACTGAACTTGGATACCAAGCTTCAAAGGTAGATAGTATTTTTCTAGTGAAAGAAAATGAAGATGGATATATTTATGTTTGCTTTTATGTTGATGATATTATAATCAGAGGTATAGATGCTTAAGGAATCAAGTAGCTCAAGAAGCAAAGGGAAAAGGAATTCAAGATATGCGACTTGGGAAATTTGTCTTATTACCTAGGAATGGAGATTACTTATACTCAACATGGAGTATATGTTACACAAGAAAGATATTTGAAGAACGGTCAATCATAAATTAAGCAAGAATGTAGGAGAAGAGTTCAAGGACCTGAAGACATATTAGAGTTTCTTAGGTAGTTTAATCGATGCTACCTTGACAAGACCAGATCTTTCAAAGATATTAGTATCATCAATGAACGGTCTCATAATCATCTAATCTTGATTGAGAGGTAGCTTGAGGCCTTGAACATGACCTAAGTGATCTTTATGGTAAATTAGGCCACCAAAACAATCGACCACTATAACAAAGACAAGAGGGGCCAATGGGCACCTTGCCTGATAGAACGTTTTAGAGGATGTCTTCTATTGATTGCTCAACAAAAAGAATAGCTTCCCAAGCATCAATGACAGAATTGAAGATGGAACTCCCTTAATGAATGCTTTTTCATCCTTAGTGATCTCGTCCTGAAGGTGATAGGTTATAGGGTTTCCAATCATCTTTTCCACGATGAGCTTGATAACACCCTCATTGAGAAATAGCATCTTTCCAAACCAATCATAAAGGAGTGGCCACCACATGCTTGAAGGTCTTGAAGAACGCATTGGTAAGGCCATCCAACCTTGGGCTCTTGCCATTAGGAATGGAGTAAAATACCTTTAGAATCTCAACATCCAAGATCGACACTTCAAAAAGAGCTGCGAAGTTTTGAGAGATTTTTTTTTGGTTCTAATGCCTAAGATGGCATCTATGGAGTCCTATGCATGAGGAAAAAGAAGCATGGAAACCTTCAAGCACTGGATAAAGTGGTTGAGAATCAATGTACTTTTTTCTTCATCTATTTTCCATTCAACCCCATCTGCATGTTACACTTATGTGTTCCTCAAGTAGCTTTGATGTGAATCTTTTCCATATACATGGGCACTTTTTACTCTAGTGCTGGCTAGAGGTCTTTTCCCCATGTTACCACATACTTGATACTCTCATATGTGGTGGTACTTTGTACTTAGGGACATTATTCAGCTCTTACTTCAGTTCATTTCATCGTCAATAGAGAGAGCTATTCCAACCATCGTCTTCTTCGTGTGTCTTGCTGCATTTGTGCTCCTTGTGTGTGCTTCTTGTGTATCTCTCGCACTTCTACACACACCCAACAGTGGTATCAGAGCAGGTTCACCTCCTTCTCAAGTTTTCATTTTTCGCCTCATGGCGCGCGCACACTTTTCATAGTGAAAATGGACTTCAAAGCATAGAACTGTGAATTTCAGCAGCTAAGATCCACCAGGTGCACTCGGGTTTTACCCCCATTTCAAAGCCATTCGTGTAGTCAGAATCACCATCAGAGTGACGGTTTTTGATTCGAAACTTCAGCATTTGTTTTAGCTTTCATTGAAGTGAAGATTTTCTCATATTATTGTTCCTTTGTGAAATGGCGGGCAGCAATGACTTGTTTGGCATGCTTCAAGCTGAAGATAAGCTTGATGGGACCAACTATCTGATGTGGTCTTACATGCTGAAGCATGTTCTTGTTGCTAAAAACTTTGGAACATAGTGGCAAATGCAGATCCAACAACCTATAGTGGCGACATCGAGTTGTGAAGCTGAGTACAGGGCAGTCTTCACAGCTATAAAGGAGTGTATATTGCTGAGATGCCTATTGATGGATCTTTGCATGGAGATTGATGCTGCTATGCATATTCTCACTGATAGTCAGAGTGCTTTGGCTGTTGCACGAAACCTAGTGTTTCATGCACGGACCAAACATACTGAGGTGCATTATCACTATGTGAGAGAGCGCCTTCATGCAGGAGATATTGATTTGGTATATGTGCCTACACAAGATAATGTGGCAGACATATTCACCAATGCTCTTCCACAGGAAAAGTTTGAAGCTTTTCGCAAAGCTTTAGGCTTGTTACCTTGTGGGGGCTGATCTTTCACTCCTTATATGTGTTCACATCATTCGCTCTAGGAGGGTTTGTTACACTTATGTGTTCCTCGAGTAGCTTTGATGTGAACCTTTTCCCTCTGCATGGGCACTTTCTACTCTAGTGCTGGCTAGAGGTTTTTTCCCCATGTTACCACATACTTGATACTCTAATATGTGGTGGTACTTTGTACTTGGGGACATTATTTAGCTCTTACTTCAGTTTAGTTCATCGTCAATAGAGAGAGCTATTCCAACCATTGTCTTCTTCATGTGTCTTGTTGTGTTTGTGCTCCTTGTGTGCTTCTTGTGTGTCTCTCAGACTTCTACACACACCCAACACTGCATCCATCATGAATGGAATTGCTTCCTTGGCTTGCTTCTTCTTGAGAAGGTAGCACATCTCTTTAGTAGGTTTGTTGTATGTTGATCCAAATAAATCTATGTCATTAATTATACACAATCTAGTAGAGATAACTACTTTATTCTGACTATTTAGTTCATTGGTGGAGTAAATTATGTGTTTTTTATTGTGGAAAGATGTGATTATAGTGAGTAGGATACTAAATTGTGAATAAAAAATAATGGATAGAATATAGATAAGCTACTAAGAACCCACCTTTGATTACCATTGGTCTATAAAGCTAAGAAAATTTATGGTATGGGTTCAACATGCAATCTCAAGTAGGAGTTAACAAATGTAAATTTTTGTGTGTGTGTATGATTGTAGATTTGTCTGCATATATGTGTCTATGGTTGTATGTCTATCTATATGTATGTATGTGTGTAAGTCTATGTGAGTGTGTGTGCATGTTTGTCTATATATATGTTTATGTGTGTATGTACGCATGTTCATATGTATGTATATGTGGGTATGTGTATGTGTTTGTATGTATATAAGTATTTGTGTATGTGTGCACATGTTTGTTAGTATGTGTGTATGTAAGCATGTGTCTCTATAAGTTTGTTTGTATCTATGTGTGCATGTGTGTGTGTATCTATGTAAGCATGTATGTCTATAAGTATGTTTGTATCTATGTATGCATGTGTGTGTGTTCATGTTTGTATTAATGTGTGTATGTGTCGATGTATGTGATATGTTTCTTTTTGTCTTATTATTTACATACACACACACACACACACACATATATATATATATATATATATATATATATATATATATATATATATATATATATATATATATATATATATATATATATATATATATATATATATATATATATATATATATATATGTGTGTGTGTGTGTGTGTGTGTGTGTGTGTATATATGTGTGTGTGTGTGTGTGTGTGTATGTATGTATCATTGGAATTGGATGTCTACAAAAGCACAAGAACAACATAAAGAAGAAGAAGAAGCTTATAATACAACACAATACGGAATCTAATACCAAGTCAATGTTCAAGATAAGTGACTTGTTAGGGTTATAGGCATAATACAAAATAGGGGAAGAAACCCCCTAAAGAGGGAAAAAAGTGTTGTGGTATTCCTTACTCTTTTCACAAATCCCCCCTAAGGGTGATGTGGGGAACAAGGAGGTAGCACCCATGTATAAGAAAGTGCCAATCTATGTCAAAAGAAATCAATCCATAATAGGAGGTAAGCCCAAATCTTTGCAAGAGGATTCAAACTTCTTCGTAGCCAGAGCCTTTGTGAAAAGAATTGCAACATAATCATGTGTGGGTACATATACAAAAATCAACTCTCTACTAGAGAGCTTGTCTCAGGTAGCACTAAATTGTGCCTCTCGCTAGACACGAGAAGCTTTTGGAATTATATGTTGGATTACAAGATCACCTACTTAGGGAAAAAAAACAAGAATATGTAGGTTATACAAGAACTTGCACAACCCCAGATTGATAGGTATGGATAACTTAACTAGATCTTATACACGAGATCCCACAACCCCAGCTTGTAGGTATGAAAAAGATATCTAGATTATAAGAACTCCCTTTAGGAAGATGAATTAGATATAAGATTGAACTTGAAAAGATATCATACTATGAGAATACAATGGGACACAATAGGATGTCAAATATACTAGAGTAGACAGGACTAGAACAAGGCACAAGGAGAGTCGCGCCTGCAAGAAGTAGGCCGTATCGACTCAATCCAAAGTATGCAAAGGCAGTAAAGTTGGAAATTACAAAACTAGAAGAAGCTGGTATAATTGTTCTAGTAGAACATTCCAGGTGGCTTTCTTCTATGGTTATTGTACCCAAGAAAAATAGTGGAAAAATAAGAGTCTGTGTTGATTTTCATGCCTTGAATAAAGTTACTGTTCAAGATCGATTTCCTCAGCCCTTCGGAGAGCAAGTACTTGAGGAAGTAGCCGGTCACACTTTGTATAGCTTCCTAGATGGTTTTAGTGGCTACAATAAGATAGTCATCCATCCTGATGATAGTTACTCCGTGGGGCACTTATGTCTATACCCGCATGGCTTTTGGCTTGAAAAATACGCCAGCTTCATTTAATAAAACAATGTATCTGATATTGGGCAAGTGGTTAACAACCTTTTTGCGCATTTTCATGGATGACTTTTCAATGTTTCTAGGCAGAGATAGAATAGTAGCATTTTAACATTTCCATGACCATTTGGAAAATCTAAAGCCTATAAATCTTTGAGCAATGTCTTAGAATAGGCTTGAAGTTAAATCCTGCTAAATGTCACTTTTTGGTCACTAAGGGCACTCTTCTTGGTCACATAGTATCTGCTGAAGGGCTAACGGTGGATCTTGCAAAGGTTATTGCTATCGTTTCCATGCCTATTTCGCAAAGCTCAAAGGAAGCGCAAAGCTTTTTAGGCCATGGAGGATACCATAGAAGGTTTATATGAATGTATTCAGAAATAGCTAAGCCCTTATCAAGGCTTACCAGTAAAAAGGTCCCTTTCTCATGGAGTGTTGAAGCTGAGAAAGAATTTTGTCAACTAAAATTGAGGTTATGTACTGCTCCACTTTTAAGTGCTCCTAACTGGTCGTTAGAGTTTCATGTGCATATAGATGCCAATGTGCATGTTGGTGCGGTTCTAGCTCAACCATCATCACACAAGGTTGATAGACCTATCTCCTATACCAACATATTACTCACCAAGGCAGAAAGGAGCTATAGTATGACCGAAAGGGAAGGTTTGGCTATTGTATTTGCTCTTCAGAAGTTTTGGCATTACCTTCTTCGTGTACATTTTATAGTCATATCTGACCATCAGCCCTTGAAGTACTTTATAAACAAACCTAGAGTAGCTGGAAGGGTTTGGAGATGGTTACTCCTATTTCAAGAATTCAACTTTGATATTCATATTAAGCCATGAAGAGAGCACTACATGGAAGATCAAGTATCTAGGACCGCAATGAGCAAGAAGGCAACAGGTATTAATGATGAATTGGTGGATAGTAATCTCTTCTTAGTAGCGACCCAAACTGATTGGTATGATAGAATTCTTGATTTTCTCACTACTGGAAAACTCCCAGAACACTTGACACCTATAGAAAAGAGAATATTGCTCCTTAAAACCAAAGCGACTCACTTATAAGTGGAAATTTATATAGATATTGTCATGATGGTATCTTGAGAAAGTTTGTTTATCCAGAGGAGGTAAATATTTTGCTAGAGGCTCCACACAGTGAAGGGCATCTAAAGGGGGAAGATTTGGTTCACAGAATCTTCCACAAAGGACAAATGGTGGCCTCATATCTACACGGATGCGATCAAGTTTGCTAAAGAATGCCACGCTTGCCAGAGATGTGCTCCTACGCCAACTAAATTGAATTTCCAACCATTAGTCATATCTACAGGATGGCTCCCATTTGAACGATGGGGTCTTGATTTCATATGAGTCCAATTGGTCACCCTCGGGGTAAGAAGTATATTTTGATGGCCACATGTTATGCAACTAAATGGATATACATATTTTCTCAAGATTTGGTTGCCATCTGGAAATCACTAGTGATAGGGGCACACATTTTGTGAATCAATTGCTCCAATTTATATTTGACAGGTACAAGGTCTTCCATAAAAAATCTTGTGCCTACTTACCAAGGGCAAATGAACAAGCAGAGAGCTCCAATAAGATTTTCATCAGGTTGCTGCGCAAATTATCTTTTGATCATCAAAGCTTTTGGCCACAAGCATTGATCGGTGCGATTTGGGCTTTCAAGACTACAAAGAGGGGAACCACTGGTGAGAGTCCGTTTTGCTTAGTATATGGAAAAGAGGCATTAGCACCATTCAAATTTATTATCAAAAGAGAACTTGGAGCCAAAGTGCAAGAAAACAAGGATTACGACCACCACATACTTGAGAGATGACTCTCCTCCCAACCAAATGCCTCTATATATAGCTCTCTCCAGGGGACTGCCTTCTTGGGCAGGTGGATGCTAATCATCCAAGTGTCAGCCATGTAACTACATGTGCACCAAGTGTCCAGTGGATGCTTCTAGAAGGTTCTAGAGCTCTTTGGGCAAAATACTCTTCCCATGTACCTCATGGGGATTGAACCCAAGACCTCGTCCTTCACACCCTTGAGTCTTAACCATTAGGCTAAGTGGATTACTTGGTTACAAGAGTAAATGACCTACCAGTAAGTCTAGACTCGAGATCTTTGGCCACACAAACGAATGACCAAACGGAATCCGATTTCAGATCTGTCTGAACCAATCGGATCCCTAGATCACCAACTTACTTTATTACACAAAGCCATTGGAATTAAACCCCCATTAGGAGACTGGTGGCATTACAAGAATATGGAGAACGAGCCATGCAAGAACTTGAGGTAACACAAGAAGAGCGCAAAAGATTACACGACACGTATCTTAGGTCCAATGAAGTACAGGAAGGATCCTTGTTTTTGGTGCATCAAATCCCAGTAGTTTCAACCAATTCGGCACCCAAACGGATAGGACCATACAAAGTGATAAAGGTATTACCACATGGAGTAGTGCATCTAGAGGATTTGCAGGGTAAGAGGATACCCCTCGTCAACATCTCTAGGGTGAAGAATTACCTGAATTAATTCAAGATGGTAGAGCCTCATTCACTATACATATCATGTTTCATTCAACATTCGTAGTCTATTTTGATCTATTCAATAAGTGAATGAAGGAAAAGTTGAAGGAAAAGTTGCACCCGGATGGTGCAAAGACTTGATGTGGGGGTCTGTAGTTCTGCGTGCTACTCCCTCTCTCTCTCTCTCTCTCTCTATCTATCTCTCTCTCTCTCTCTCCCCCCCCCCACATCCCCCGCCATCCCCTCCTCTCCCCTCCCGCTATCCCCGTTTCCACCCCCCCCCCTCCATGCTCATGCACCCTTCATCCCCTACCAACCCCTCCTCTCCCCACCCACTATCCCTGCTCCCACCTCTGCCATCCCCTCCTCTCCCCTCTTGCTATCTCCGCTGCGACCCCCCACCCACAAAATCATGCGCATCCTCTCCCCCCGCCATACCCTCCCCATAGCCACCCCCCACTAGTAGTCCCCTGCCCTCCCTGCCTAGTCCACCCGCCCTTTCTCTCTTCACAGGGAAAAGGAGGCCATCACCATCAAGAGATCGACCAACGCATACGCTTCCAAACGACCCATAACCAAGGACGGATCCCTGGATCCATCGACGAAGAGCTTGTTGTGTACCATAATCAGCGGTCATACCATTGGAAGAAGCAAGAAATGGCTGTTGGTCCGCGGGAGAGTGACATGGGTGTAGCACGCAGTCGGCGAACTCTCTCTCTTTCTCTGTGTCTTTCTGTGCAAAAATATATTATATGTTCATTCACATGATTCTCCTATTTCTGCCCATTTTCGATCCCCCACTGCAATTCAAAATCAAGGAGATTGAGTGAAAGTAAGAGATGGCGTCGAACTACGAGCATGAGCTAGTGACTAATGGTTCAATTACTCCCCTCTTTGCCGTCAATTCTTCATGCAAATCGACAAATCCTTGAAAGAAGCCTTGCAAACAAAGATTAAGTCTAAGGTGTCTTTCAAGGGACATGTGCATACATACAGATTCTATGACAAACATGTGGACATTTCTTCTTGAGAATGCTACGTTCAAGAAGGATAATAAAAATTTGCATTTAGATCGGTGAAAGCGATTGTTTGTGATGCCCTTAGATGTTCTGGACTGCACGAGCGCTACACTGATGAATTCAAGGACTTTACCACCTTGGCCAATAGGCCCGGGTAATCTTTTGAAATTTCACTATGATGGGGATAGATCACTGCATTTATTGATCTTCAATAAAGAATTCCTAAAACCTCCTCCCACAACCTCCCACCCCTCCCACAACCTCCACCAACCTACTCTCAGAACCCCCGCAACCTCCCACACCCCCCACAACCTCCACAACCTCCTCCCACAACCTCCCACACCTCCCACACCTCCCACACCCCCCACAACCTCGACAACCTCCTCCAACAACCTCTCACACCCCCACAACCTCCTCCCACAACCTCCCACAGCTCCCACACCCCCCACAACCTCCACAACCTCCTCCCACCACCTCCCACATCCCCACAACCTCCTTCCACAACTTCCCACACCTCCCACACCCCCCACAACCTCCACAACCTCCCACACCCCCGACAACCTCCTCCCACAACCTCCCACACCTCCCACAACCCCCACAACATCCACAAACTCCTCCTAGAACCTCCCACACCCCCACAACCTCCACAACCTCCTCCCACAACCTCCCACACCTCCCACGCCCCCCACAACCTCTAGAACCTCCCACACTACCCACAACCTCCACAACCTCCTCCCACAACCTCCCACAACTCCCACACCCCCCACAACCTCCTCTCACAACCTCCCACACCCCCCAAAACCTCCACAACCTCCCCCCACAACCTCCCACACCCCCCACAACCTCGACAACCTCCTCCCACAACCTCCCACACCTCCCACACCCCCCACAACCTCCACAACCTCCCTGTTGGGGCTTCACTCACTAATTAGACATGAATATATGAAGATATATGAAGGAAGAAGAAAGACAAAGAGAAGTGAAGGCAAAGCACTCAGAAAAGTTAGCCTGAGCGAAGGGACAAATTCACTCTTGTAATTTAGTGCAAAATTAAAGTCTAGTCTTGACATAGAACTTTAAAGACTACAAGTTTGAGTCTAGGTGTATGTAGACCATATGTATATAAGTCAATTTGAGTTGAATAAAAAAAGAGAGAACTCAATTTTTTAAATCTTAAGTAAATAGAGAAAAGTTGGGTTTTTTCCTAGAGAGATGTTGAGGAAGAACTACTCAGTATAGGAGAGTTTTCCATGGCTATGAGCAGATTGAGGCCAAGCCATTTTGTACACATCTTCTTTAATAGATAACACATGTTTGTGTAGAAGGAATTGGTGTAATTTCTCTTGTGTGTTGAATTCTAAGTGATTTCATATCAGTGTGTAAGTTAGTTGACAATTACGAGTTTTCTAGCGCACTTTTTCTTGATCTTCTTAAGTTCAGATCTCATAGTAGAGTGTAAAGTTTTTCATGACCGATAGCTCATTTTAAAGCTTCTACCTTCAGCTACAATTGTTCAAAATATCTTTACAAAATGGCACGTGTATTTAGAGAAATGAGTCTAACAGTGAAGGTATGTTAAATCGATGAAGTCATTTTCTAGATTTCAGACATAGTTGAAATGTCTAAGTTAAATAAGAAGATTTTGAAAATATCACTTGAAAGTTTTGTTTGATATGTGTTGCTTAACATTAGCAAGAATTTCTATTAGCAAATGATCAAAAGAATTGGTACGGATCAAGCTAATACAGATCATATTTGAAGCTAGAAGAAAAGGTGCAGATTTTTGAGAAGTAAATTTTTTAGTTTCACTAAGTTCAGTGATGAAGTTTTCAGATTTAGAGTATTGCTAAGGTAATGTTGGTTATGGAGGTGTTCTAATATCACTTTAGCTTAGTTCTTGTGGTGTTTCATACACCAACAAGTGGTATTAGAGCAGAAAGATCCTCAAGAGTGAAAGGAGGAGCAGATACAAGAGGAATTGAAGAGTTCTTCATTTAAGAGGTGAAAGTTGCGGTGTTCAAAAACAAAAGACATAAGAGGAGTGCTTCAACGTTAATCTCAAGGGTAAAGATCTACAAAAGGTACCATATTTTAACCTTATACTCATAGGTTGCAGTAGAAGCAAGAAGACTATGGCAGATCATGTATCTATTGACAAATTGGACAGAGATAATTATCCTGCTTGGGTAATGAGAATGGAAGCCTTACTTATGAGTAAGGATATAATGATATATGTGATAGGTGAAGAAGAAAAGCCTAAATTTGAAGATGAGAGTCAACCAAGGAAAGAAGAACTAGAAGCTTTGAAGCTATGGCAGAAGAGAGATGCAAGTGCAAGGGCTAATATATATAACACTATCACAGATCATTTGTTACCACATATCGGAGGATTAGAAACAGTTGAAGACATATGGAATGCTTTGGAAGGTCACTTCCAAAACACTACTAAAGGTAGGAAGGCTAGCTTATGGTCAGAGCTCACCACATTTAAGAAAAAGCAAAATCAGAGTATTAGTGATTATGTCACTAAGATGAAGGACTTAGCAGATAGTCTTGGATCTATTGATGAGAATATTGAAGATCATAGGTTGATAGCACAATTGCTTGCAGGATTGAGAGGTGGAAACCTTTTGTACTCTGAACTCAACTTTCATTAAATCATTATGTTCCAGAATTAGATCAATTGCTTGGACTGATGCTCACATTTGAGCAAGATCTGAAGTCAGATGGAGATAAAGGATATAAATCTACAATGTATGCAAAGAATAAGAAGAAAAATGAGAAAGGTAAAGCAAAGGATTAAGAAAACTTGACTACTCAAGCAAATTATGTAAGAGGAAGAGGTATTGGCAGAGGTAAAGGTCGAGGAAATGGAAGAGGCAGAGGTAATCAGAACAATAACAAGAAGACATGCTGGATTTGTGGATTGAGCAATCATCTAGCTTATAATTGTTGGCATAACCAACAAGGATCAAATAAAAATCAAAGTTATAATGGCAGAGGAAGGGCTGGAAGGTTTCAGAATCAATTTCAAAGAGGAAGGCAGAATTCAAGAGGAAGTTTTGGTAGAGGTGGTGGAAGAAATTGGAATCAGAATCAGTCTTATAACACTACCTATTACAACTATGCAAATGATACACACAATGACAACCATACAACATTGATGATGAATTCAATAAGTACATCAAAGAAGGAGGATCTCAAGGTATTCTATATTGACTCTGGTTGTTCAAATCATTAGTCAGGTAATATAGAATTATCAGAATTGGAAGAAGGTATTTCAAGTCATAGAGTACCAGCAAGTGACAATACAAAACATAATGTGCATTCAGTTCGAAAAGTGAAGTGCAGGAGTGGAGCTGATTTGCTAACAAATGTTTTGTATGTCCCAACAATACCAAAGAATCTGATTCGTAAAAGGTTTCAAGTTAGTTTTACAAGTGGAGTATTTGTTGAAGATCCAGAGGATGGATACAATCAAATTGTCTATGGTAAGAAGGAAGGTAGACTTTTTACTCTCAAAGTGCAAGGGAATGTTGGTCAAGCTCTGATCACACATGGTGATGAAGTAATTACAGAGTTAGACCTCTAGCATGAGAGGTTAGGACACTTTAATGAAAAAGCAATTAAAAACCATGGTGGAGAATCAATCTGTAATAGGGCTACCAAATGTAAAAAGCCAACATATGATCTACAAGTGTGAAGCTTGTCAAATGGAAAAGGCACACAGGTTATCGTTTCAGAAGAAAGGATTCAAACATGATGGTTTGCTAGAGCTCATACATACAGATGTATGGGGACCAACAAAAGAAGGATCAATCAATAGGTCTAGGTATTATGTTCTTTTCATTGATGATGCTACAAAATGGATAACCATTTATGCTTTAAAGGAAAGATCAGAAGTATTTGGAGCTTTCAAACATTTTCATGCATATGTAGAAAGAGTTACAGGTCAAAAGCTCAAGAGGTTAAGGTCTGATGAAGGGGGAGAATATTTCTCCCAAGAATTCAATGGTTATCTTTGGAATACAGGTATCAAGAGAGAAATAACTTACAGGTATCAAGAGCAATGTTAAAAGAAAAGAATTGCCCTAATTATCTTTGGGTTGAGGCTGTAAATACAACTACATATCTTGTGAATAGATTACCATGTGCAGCTCTAAATGGAATGACCCCTTATGAAGCATGGTGGGGTAAGAAATCAACACTTGATCATTGTAAGGTGTTTGGATCAATTGCCTATGCTTATGTACCATCACAACTCAGACATAAGCTTGAACCAAAGACTGAAAAATATGTATTTATTGGGTATGATGAAACACAGATGGGTTATAGGTTATGGAGTCCTCTAACCAAACAATTTATTGTTTCCAGAGATGTGACATTTGATGAAAAGAAGAGTTGGTATGCAGATAAAGAATGTAATCTTGAAACATTTGAAGAAGAGGTAAGAAGGAGTGAAAGAGGTAAATCACATATGCAGGTAGATGGAGATGAAGATCATATGCAAACAAGCACATCTAGAGTTGGATCATATAGAAGAAATGAAGATGTACCAAGATTTGATGAAGAAGTATATCCACATACACATGAAGAGTGTGAACCAAGAAGATTAACCAGAATGAGGAAACAACCTACAAGGTATTCTTATGATGCTTCTTATTTGACTCAGAAAACCTATGCTTACATGGTTAAAGAAGATGAAGAACCTCAAATCTATGATGAAGCAAAAGGTAAGAGACAATGGGAAGAAGCAATGAAGGAAGAGTTTAATGCACTTGGAGAAAACAACACTTGGGACCTTGTTCCAAAACCTAATGGTAAGAAAGTGATTGGAAATAAATGGTTTTACAAAATAAAGAAGCATGCAGATGGAAGATTAGCCAGATACAAAGCTAGATTGGTGGTTAAAGGCTATGCTCAAACTCATGGCATAGATTATGATGAGACATTCAGTCCTGTAGCAAAGATGTCAACCATAAGGGCAATCATTGTTATTGCAGCATCAAAAGGATGGACATTGAGTCAATTGGATATAAAGAATGCATTTTTTAATGGATATATATCAGATGAAGTTTACATGGAGCAACCTCAAGGGTTTGCAGATTACAAGTTTCCAAATTATGTTTGCAGATTGAGAAGAGAACTTTATGGATTAAAGCAAGATCCAAGAGCTTGGAACTATAGAATTGTGAAGTATCTTAATGATCTTGGATATCAAAGTTCAAAAGGCAAATGCAAGTTTACTTATCAAGAGAACATATGAAGGTATGATCTACATTTGTATTTATGTAGATGACATTATAATCAAAGGTACTTCAAATGAAGGAATCAAGGAGGTGAAGAGATTAGTTGAGAAGGAATTCAAGATAAGTGATCTAGGAAAATTGTCATATTTTCTTGGAATGGAAATCACTTATGCAGAACATGGCATATATGTATCACCAGAAAGGTATCTTTTGAATCTTCTAAAGAATTTTAACATGGAGAGTTGCAGAGAGGCATCAACACCACTAGAGGTCAATCATAAACTCAGCAAATATGATGGTGCAGAGTTCAAAGATATGAGAAGTATCAATCTTTAGTGGGAAGCTTGATTTATGCTACACTAACAAGACCTAATCTTAGTTATGCAGTGGGAGTTCATTCTCAGTTCATGCATCATTTGTCCAAAGGACCCACATTGGATTGCAGGTCAAAGAGTTCTTACATACATCAAAGGAACTTTGAAGGAAGGATTATATTATCCTTTTACATCAGATATAAGGTTGAAAGCAAATAGTGTCTCAGATTGGGCAGGAAGTCAAGATGATAGAAGGTCAACACATGGATATATGATATACATAGGAGATAAACTTGTGAGTTGGTGTTCAAAGAAACAACATACAGTGGCTTTATCATCAACTGAAGCTGAGTACAAAGGACTTGTGGAAGCGGCAAAAGAAGTGATATGGATGCAGACCTTGTTCAAAAGCTTGGGATATTGATCAAGGTATACCTATCATACATGGAGATAATATGAGTTCATTATATGTTGCAACAAATCCTATATTTCATGCAAGAACAAAGAATATAGGGATACAATATCATTTCTTGAGAGAAAAGGTAATGGAGAAGGAGCTTGAAGTGGTACATACTTCTACAAAAGATCAAATTGCAGATATTATGACAAAGAGCTTGGATGGAGTGAAGACAAGTAGATTCAAGGAAATGGTAGGAATAAAAGAGAAGAAAGATGTATGAAGAAGACAGAGAATGCTAATTAGTGATTGAGGGGGAGTTGTTGGGGCTTCACTCACTAATTAGACATGAATATATGAAGATATATGAAGGAAGAAGAAAGACAAAGAGAAGTGAAGGCAAAGCACTCAGAAAACTTAGCCGAAGTGAAGGGACAAATTCACTCTTGTAATTTAGTGCAAAACTAAAGTCTAGTCTTGACATAGAACTTTAGAAATTATGAGTTTGAGTCTAGGAGTATGTAGACCATATGTATATAAGTCGATTTGAGTTTTCCATAGCTATGAGCAGAATGAGGCCAAGCCATTTTGTACACATCTTCTTTGATAGATAACACATGTTTGTGTAGAAGGATTTGTTCTAATTCCTCTTGTGTGTAGAATTCTAAGTGATTTCATATCAGTGTGTAAGTTAGTTGACAATTATGAATTTTCTGGCGCACTTTTTCCTGATCTTCTTGAGGTTAGATCTCACAGTACAGTGTAAAGTTTTTCATGAGTAATAGCTCATTTTAAAGCTGCTACCTTCAACTACTATTGATCAAAAGATCTTTACAAAATGAGACGTGATAGCTCATTTTACAAAATGAGTCTACCAGTGAAGGTATCTCAAATCGATGAAGTCATTTTTTAGATTTCAGACATAGTTTAAATGTTGAAGTAAAATCAGAAGATTTTGAAAATATTACTTGAAAGTTTTGTTTGATATGTTTTGCTTAACATTAGCAATAATTTCTATTAGAAAATGATCAAAAGAATTTTGTACGGATCAAGCTAATATAGATCAGATTTGAAGCTAGAAGAAAAGGCGCAGATTTTTGAGAAGTGAATTTTTGAATTTCACTAAATTCAATGATGAAGTTTTCAAATTCAGAGTATTGCTAAGCTAATGATGGTTATTGAGGTGTTCTAATATCACTTTAGCTTAGTTCTTGTGGTGTTTCATACACCAACACTCCCCCCACAACCTCCCACATCCCCCACAACCTCAACAACCTCCTCCCACACCTCCCACACCTCCCACACCTCCCACATCCCCCACAACCTCCTCCCACACCCCCCACAACCTCCACAAACTCCTCCCACAACCTCCTACACCCCCCACAACCTCCACCCACAACCTCCCACACCCCCCACAACCTCCACAACCTCCTCCCACATCCTCCCACACCTGCCACAACCTCCAAAACCTCCTCCCACAACCTCCCACACCCCCCACAATCTCCACAACCTCCCTCACCCCCCACAACCTCCACAACCTCCTCCCAAAACCTCCCACACCCCCCACAACCTCCACGACCTCCTCCCACAACCTCCCTCACCACTCACCATCTCTCCTACTCAATATGTAAGGGTCAAAAGCTAATACAGAAATTATGTGAAGAATGTGCTTCTCAGGGACATTCGAATATCACGGGTGGCACAAAATCAGGATCTTAGCTTGCATACAAAAGTGATAGTAAAAGTGTAAGTGGTAAAAGTGGAAGTGGAGAAATGTCGTTTGCTACCAACCATTCATGACGACTACCTATTTTTAAGGATCAAACTCAAAACTGGTGGCATATTTGATCTACCCCTCCAATTTTGGGCAATCAATTGGTCCATGATCAGGGATGTGAGGAATCGACAAGGCCCTCTTGGCCTATTGGAGCCTATAAAAGCAATGGACTTGTGTTCATTTGGGATATACATATACCTACATACATACAGAGGTCCTCTCTTTGCACTCTGTGGCTACAAGCCTACTGTAGGAAGTCACTCTATGGTAAGGATACAGAGCGTGGGCTTCCCAGTGGAGGGCTAATAGCACTATAGTGTGAAGAGAGTGGCTTGGTTTGTCATTCAGTGTGAGCCAGTCATATTTTCATGCTCTTTCCCTTAGAGCAAGTCTTCATACTTTGTATTGATTAGTGTCGGTCTGCATCTAGTTGTGTTCATTGTACGGACTGGATGAATCTCTTGTATTGATGCTGTTTAGTTTTGGAGTGACATGTTAGCCTAGAGCATCAACTTTTGAGCATTTATTTTGCCTATATTGTAATCATCTATGTGAACTAAGGAGTGGTTCCGTCCTCTACTATTGCCATTGTCATTGATCTTCTCTCTGAGTGTCTACATTTATTGTACAATTATTGTGATCTGCCTGCTCAGAGAAATGTTAAAGGGTATACTTCCCTAAGGAGGACCTCCCTTGAGTAGACGAAGTATTGGAAGTGCATATTTTTTGCTCTTCTTAAAAGTGGCTACTCCAGTACCTCCTCTATAGAGCCCAAGTCCTCCTCCTTCACAACCTTGATACTTAACCATTAAGCTAAGTGGATTAGTTTTTTAAGAGATCACATGGTTTTTTGCTTAAGTCTAGTCTCGAGATCTTTGGCCATACACATGAGTGACCAAACAGTGTGGAATCTCATATCTCTCTGAACCAGTCGGACCCTTAGATCATAGACTTACTTTATTACATTCTTTCCCCCTTGGAAAAGATTTTCATCCTGAAAGATAAAGCTATATATGTATCCCTAGGCAAACCCCGGGCCTCATGTCCTTAAACCGGAAGAACATGGTCATGTTCTAAAACTACAAGAACATGTATCATCTCTGTGGTGGGATCCTTGCCCAAATGATTCAAAACACCATCTAGCTTTGCACTTTGATAAACTTGTCAAAGTACAAAGTGGTGATTTAATAATAAGGGTGGATCTAAAAACATCCCTAGCCACTTCATTATGTGTCGATGTGGGATCTAAGCACAAATATATGAAATGAATGGATTCCAATTACTAGTCCATTTCTGGGCATGACTAGTGCATGGACTTTAGTAACTAGGAGGGGATTTGTATTCCAATCAAGACTTTGGGAGCTCTTGATTCACTTGAATTTGATTTGGAAAACTTGAATTTTGGTTGATCCAAGCATCTGACTTGGATGTTTGTACAATAGTTATCTCTCAACCAACAACTACTTGACTTCTTCACCCAACTTGCGGACTACTTGTTTCTGATAGGATTGGAAATCCTATGTAAACTGTAGGAGAAAGTTTTCCATTTACTTTGTATCAACCTTACTATATCTTGACCAAGTCAAATTCAAAATGAAAATCGTTCAACTTAGGACATTGTTCTCAAGGACTTCAGCTAAACATTCTTTGAGAATTGTCAATCTTATGAGCAATTCTTAACTTCCCTGTTCTAGAGTGTACTGAACTCTAGAAAGGCATAAGAGGTATGCTAGTAACTAGAAGCAAACCCAAATGAATAAGTCAATCTTGGACTTGTCATCTTTTGAAGATTTAATGAGTTCTTGTACAGAACATCTATCTAGGATGTTTAATTTAGTTATCTAGTTCCACTCGACTAACCCTGGACTTTTACAAAAGAAATCAAATACCATATCTAAGTCAATTCAAAAAGATTTGGAAAGCAAAAGGAAATAATTAAAAATCTGTATAACTACTTCAAACTTCTAAGATACAACCTTGCTAGCAATCAAATACTTGATGATCCAAGACTTTAACTTAAGATGTTAACTTCTTAACAATTTGTTTCAACAAGGTATTGAAGCATTTTTTCTTCTATCTGTAAGAGAAATAAACTTGATTCTCAACACGATTCATAGAGTAAATCTAAACATCATCCCACCACAACATACTAGTGTGGTATCCAACATTAGTGTGTCGACCCATTGAGGTTCTATTGATGAGTTTTTACTCAAACATGCTTCACTTGAGATTAAGTTCATGCCTATATTCAATCTTTATGACTCCTTACTAGGAATGCAATTCTTATGCATTGCTTTGAGTGAAAGGATTGAATTTACCAAGTTACACTAGGAACTTGTTGCTTGACTTAGTCAGTCTATCCTTAGTTGAAAGGTTCAGTTCAAAGTCAAAGTCTTACTCTTTTAGAAATTTATCAAGTATTTTCGAATCATCAACACTTTAGCTTGAAGTGTTTCAAGAAGAACTTGGAAGCTACTTACTTCATATCTTCTTATGAACTTGATCTTGAAGTATCTTGAGATCATACTTTTATCCTCCTTGAACTAAAACTTATCCTTGGAAGTTTAAATTTCCTTGAAGGTTAAATCTAACTTCAAGATTTATTCTAGGACTAAAAGATAATTATCATTGCATGGTCTCCTGTCCCATACCATCTTTCCTACATCAATCTGAGTATAAAGTCTGGCATCCCATACCACCCTATTTTATATTCACATTAATGTTTGTGTGATATTTATCCTAAAGTCTAAACTTATCTTGAAAGAGTACCTTTTTACTTCAACTCTTTGAAGTTTCAAGCATTACCTCTAACTTGATATTCTAGGTTTTAATTTCCTTTGTAGGATCATTTTACAATCTTGTGCCTTTATCTAGGAAAATTGAAAACCTCTTGATACAATATCCCTTCGGTTTCTCTAAGGTTTTCTTTAAATGAAAACCATTTAGAATTCCAAGTTATTGAGTTCCTTTTTATATAATTCAAGTCCAGTTGGTTATACTTTACCAATTTGTAGCGACAAGAGTGTTTAACTTCTTGTCTTTAGATTCCCTTTTTAGTTAAAGCTATAGTCGCTACCTCGAGGATTTATTTTTTAGGAATCTCTATACTGCTTAAGTCTAAGCATCCACTCATGATTTTGGATTTCAATGAAATCCCTTTAATGATAGGTGTCAACCAAGAGCCTTGCAACTACCTAGTTTGCTATTTTCCTTAGCTATCTAAGTCAAGTTAGATAAAGTAGGTAAAGATTAGGAAAGTACATTTGTTCAACTACTTGGCAAAAAAAATAAGCAAAAAACCATGCCTCATCATATGCCAATGCATGTTCTTCCATGCAAATGCATGTGAGTGCATGTGTTTTCCCTTTCATGCTCCAAACTTAAATCCAGCAGGTCTTGAGCTTGACATGCGTGCATCCACTCATCCATGTCCAATCATCCATGCACGAACAATCTATCGTTTACCTTACAAAAATTTATGAATATACATGTGCACAAACTTGAGAGCATCCTATTCCTTTTGCATGCAAGAAGAAAATGTGAAATGAGCATGAAAACATTCATTTGGAAGGAGAGATGCACCAATAATCATTTCTTTTTTGGGCATCAACTTCTAGACTCATGCAAGTGCTTGATGTATTTCCCAATACTTCTAGATCCGTTTAGCTTTCATCAAGTTCGTAGAATTTGCAATCATCCTTAAAACATGAAGACTACAACCATGCTTCAATAATGTTTAGGTGCAACCTACATGAAAACAATGAATAAAGCATGTATTGAACTGAAAACATCAACTTCAAAAATACTTATCTCCCAATTAAGGTACATCCTTCCATTGATCCTCAGTGCATGGGTTATCAAACACATGTGCGTATTCATGGCCGTGTAGTGGGACCTATACATGCATACTTGGCATGCATCGAAAAACACAATGCTGCAAAATCAAGGTATCAAGCATGTGATGACTTGTTTCTCCACTCATATTCAAACTAAATTTTGATCATGCATCTATAATTTTGCTTATGTGAAACTGGGTGTGCATCTATGGGCTTTAAACTTTTTTCTACATACATATTCATGCATGCATACTTTAGATGCAACAATTCACAATCATGGTTTAAACATGGAAATGCTTATCACAGTTTCTAAACAAAGAGGCTCACCACTCATAATTATCCTTACAAAGGCAAATACTCTCTCCATTCAATTCCATTTAAAGCTTGATCCTACTCTTATTCATGATAATTAAAAATCCTTTTCATGTGTAAATGAATGTGCATCTATAGGATTTAAAAATATGTACTCTTATCGATTTAAAATATACATACTTTAAATGTAATGCAACTTGAATGGTGCAAAAAAGATGAAGGCTAAATCAAGATGGCTAATAAAAGGATTTCTCAACTTCATGCTTTGTTGATCATCTCTTTTGTCTTCAATCGATTATTTCTTGCACTCATAGGAACTAAATGAAAGATAAGAAACATCACATCAAAAATATATATATATATATATATATGCATCCAAGAAAGAACTTCTCAAAAAAGCATTTGCAATAAAACATGAACAAGCAACTCGAAAGTGGTTGCCTTCTATACGATCCATCCAAACTCTAGATCTTCAATTACCTCCATATCAACACTTGTTCTCAAAAGCTCATAAGAAAATCTAGTAGCATTACATTCAATAATCACATTCTGAAAAAGTTCATTCGATTGATATTTAAAAGCACCTATTTGAATTATATTGATCTCAAATCTCTCATCCCACATGCATTCGTTATAATGAGTGTTCTTAATTGAATTCTTTGCCATTTGGTTTTTATGTGGTTCCTTGTATCTATCTTAAAATTCAAGCAAAAAACATAAGATATGTATACATTTTTATTTACAAATTCCTTTTAGGCATTGACGATTCTCATTTATTAGGGTTCTCCCTTCTAGTTCATCCCCTTTGATATATGCTCACAAAAAGGTTTTGCTTTTAAAAGAGCCATCTCTAGTTTGCATGAGTCTCAGAGTCATTCTTAAACAAAATACATATTTGTACAAGCCATGTTGGAATTAGACATTTGCGGAAGCATGTGAACAACACAAGGAAGAAGGAGAAGCTTGGAGCACAACACACAAGACTGAATGTATTACCACTAGAATGTACAAAGATAAGTAGCCTGTTAGGGCAATATGCGTATATACAAGCTAGGGAAAGAAACCTCCTAAAGAGGAAAAAAAGTGCCCCGATGGTCCTAGAGTGTTCACACACATCACTACCTAAATATATCAACAAATCCCCACTAGGAGTGATGCGGTGAACAAGGATCTCTCACTCATGTATCAGGAAGTGCTAAGCTATGTGGAATCAATCCACAAAAGAAAGTAAGCCGAAAGCTTTGTGGAAAGCTTCAAACTTCTCTCGAGGCAGAGCCTTCATAAAAAGGTCTCCAATGTTCTTCTCGGTGGGCCCATATGCCAAGGTGATCTCCCTAGCGGAGAGTATCTCCTTGACATAATGCTAATGCACCTCAATGTGCTTTGTGCGAGCATGGAACACAGGATTCTTGGCAATTGCCAATGTGCTCTAAGTCTAAGTGAAGATGGTGGTGGCAGAAGACTAACCAACACCTAAATAAGCCATAAGGCGCCTGAGCCACACACACTCAACAATCACTATGAAAGCTACCCTATATTCAGCCTCACAGCTAGATTTGGCCACAAAAGGCTGCTTCTTATTCAGCAAAGATATACATGAGCTACCAAGCATGCAGCAAAAGCCATTGGTGGACACACGAGTGTCATAGCAACCAGCCCAATCACTATCAAAAAAAGCATGCAAATCTAGTGGTAGTGATCCCCCCTTGGGATAAAACCACTCAAGTAGCAAGAGATGGGCTTAATTGCCTACCAATGCTTGACACCTAGGCAATGCATAAACTTGTTGATCTGTGAGACAGCAAAACCCATTCCACCATCAACTTGCATAAAGTGAATGCCTAAATAGTGATGCAAATGCCCCAAATAAGACATCTCAAATGAGGCATGCAAATCAGCCTTAAAATCAGCAATATGCGTGTCATGAGGACCAATGAGCAACATGTCATGAATATACACCACAATGATCAGAAGCACATCACTAGCACACCTCACATATAAGGTGCTTTCAGTTGGAGTGTTCTCAAAACCTTGTGCAATGAGATAGGTATGTATCTTTTCATACCAAAAACATGGTGCTTGCTTTAAACCATATAATGCCTTTTTTAACCTACACACCCGATTTTCATTCCCTTTTTGCACAAAGCCATGAGGTTGAAAAACATTAGAAATGTTTTTTCAATGTCCAAATAATGTACATTCTAACCAGGATGAGTTGCAAGTGCACAGATGCTATGAATAGTAGCCATTCAGCAAGTAGGAGCAAAGGTTTCATCAAAATCAATGCCTCTTTCCTACGCATAAACCTTTGCAACAAGCCTAGCTTTATACCTATCAAATATTCCATCAGTGCTTGTATACCCACTTAGTGCCAATGGCCTTCTTGCCAAGAGGAAAAACACTTAAAGATCAGGTACTATTTTTCACGACAACATCATATTGAGATTGCATTGTAGCCATCCAATGTTCAAAGTTTTGTGCTTCATCAAAGGAAACACGTTCAATCTCACCATAACATACCAATGTGATGCAAAAGAGGCACTATGAGAGCCTGATCGAGTAGGATATCATAGAGGGGCATCTAATTTGCTATCATGGAAGGTTTGCACTAGCGATTTTGGCATAGTTTTTGCTTGCTCAATATCAACTCTCCCATTGACAAGTGCAGCATGTAAATTTGCATATAAAATGGAATGATCTACATCATCACATGAAACCTGCAAAGGTTGAGAAGTTGCCTCATTAGGAGGAGCACTAGACTCTCCACCTATAAAAAGAATCATCAAGGTATCATACATGTCTTTGGAGCTAATAGATGTCTCCTTAGTACATGAAAGCAATGGCTAAATAGCATCTTCTAGAAAAACAATCATACCTAACGAGAATGTGTTTAGTCTATGGATGATATAGATGATAGCCTTTACTTTCAGAACTATACTCAACAAAAATACATTTTACTACTTTATCAGCCAATTTTCAGTGATGTTGTTCAGGCACTAATGCATATGCCAAACAACCAAAAACACGCAGATGAGCAACAGATGGCTTGTGACCATGCCAAGCCTCATATGGAGTGATAGACCACAGCGCTTCAGTGGGACACCTGTTCAGTACATATGATGCACATATAACAACCTCAAGCCAGAAACTATCTGGTAAAGCCTCACACTTGACCATACACCTCACCATCTCCATAAGTGACACGTTCTTTTGTTCAGCAACTTCATTCTGTTGGGATGTATATGGCATCGTACACTAATGTTTTACCCCACGTACAACCAAAAATGCATTTAAGTTAGAACATATATTCCCCTCTCGATTAGAATGGAGGGTTGATGGAGTTTATCCACTCCTAGTTGCAGCAAAAGAATGATAGGCCCTTCCTAGGACCAAATAGTTCACTACCACAATCCACCAAAAATTGAATTGCTCTTTCAACGTAAAGACTAAACTTATGAAATTTTGCACACTCAAAATAGCCTATCTAAGCTTTCCAACAAGCCATAGATCACTCAATTTGCAGAATGTGACCTATGTCAATCTCCTTGTACAAAATAGACAAAAATCTGCCCAAACACATATCTATCACTTATGTGTACCTCTTCACACACATGTGTTGGGAATATGTAGATATATAATAGAGATCTTTCAAGCTCAATATAAACAAGGATAAGGAACGATTGATACTAAGACCACATTCAGAAGAAAACTTACAAAAGAAGCTTTAAGATGAGCTATCTTGTACATGAAAGGGACAACTACACAAAGACATATAGGCAATACAAAATCTCAGCCAAAGTGAAAACTTTAGCAAGTAGGGGGCTAGCTAAGACCTAGAGTATACACTCCCAATGAGAGCCTAAAGGTACACAAATGAAGCTTGAGGAGGCCACGAATTTCTTCCAAGCTATTGCCTTTATAATGCTCTAAAAGTTGTTGTAGAATTTGAATTTAAATCATGCCTCAAAAATCCCCCACTTTTCTCAATCAAGGTAGATGGAACTTTGAGCTAAAAAAGTAATTGAAATTGGTTGTAGACATTACCAAAAATGAAATGATGTGGTGCTTGAGTTAAGCCTTGGCTCACACACATTTGAGCTTGTACATTTCTAACACTCCCCCTCAAGCTCAAGTGTTAGTCTCCATTGATCTCTTTTATGTTGAGGTTGATCTTGAACATTTCCAACTTGTTTGCTTCCATGAATTTGGTTATTATATCTACAAGTTGCTCCTTTGTGTTGATGTACTTTAGTTCCACTTTCTTTGCTAGTACCTTCTCTCTAATGAAGTGATATGCTTGCTTCTTGCATGGAACATAGGGTTGCTTGCTAGATGAATGCTTGACATGTTATCTCCAAATAGAGTGAACTCTTTGACCTCCACATCCAAGCTTTGAAGAGCTTCTTGAGCCACATGATCTCACATGTAGCATGTGCTAAAGCTCTGTACTCAACCCAAGTAGATGATAATGCAATTGTAGGTTGCTTCTTGGACATCCATGAAATGACTCTTTGACCTAGCATGAAGACATAGCCAGATGTGGTCCTTCTATCCTCCTTTGAACCAACCCAATCAACATCACTAAAGCCTTGAGGTTCTAGTCCATCTCCATAATGGTAGTATAACCCTTGGTTGGTAGTTTGCTTGATGTACCCAAGCACTCACTTGGTTGCATTCATATGAACATCAGTTGGTGAATTTAGAAATTGAGAAAGAAATCCTAAAACATAAGATAAGTCAGGTCTTGTGATGGTAGCATAATTAAGGCTTCCAATTATGCTTCTATATGCTGAAATATCTTCAAGAGGTTGGCCTTCACCTACACATAACTAAGTGTTTGGATCGATAGGTTGTGTGAGTGGTTTACATCTACTCATACCATACTTATAAAGTACATCTAGCAAGTATTTCCTTTGAACAAGGTAAATACCATTTTCTGCATAAATAACTTCAATACCAAGAAAGTATTTAAGAACTCTAAGATCTGAAATCTTGAATTCATTTCCAAGTCTGTCCTTGATCCATGTGATACCTGCATCATCACTTCCTAGTATAATCAAGTCATCCACATATATGTATACATAGACAACTAGTCCTCCTTCCTTTTTGAGGTATAAGGAAGGATCTCCATCACTTGGCTTGTATCCACACCTGCACAAATACTCCACAAGTCTTTGATTCCATGCCCTAGGAGCTTGCTTTAAACCATACAATGCTTTTCTAAGTTTACAAACAAAATCTGAATATTTAGGGTTCTCAAACCCTAATGGTTGAGTCATGTAGGCTGTCTCCTCCAAATCACCATTAAGAAAAGCATTATTTACATCCAATTGATATATCGTCCACTTCCTAGATGTGGCAACCCCAATGATGGCCCTAATTGTCGTCATCTTTGCAACCGAGCTGAATGTTTTTTTCATAGTCAATCCCATAGGATTGAGCGAATCCTTTTGCCACAAGCCTTGCTTTGTACCTAGCAATTGAACCATCAGAATTTCTCTTCAATTTAAAGACCCATTTGTTGCCAATTACCTTCATCATTTCTTGTCTTGGAACAAGACTCCATGTGTTGTTGTCTTCAAGGGCTTTGTACTCTTCTTCCATAGCTTCTTGCCACTCCCAATCTTGCCTTTCTGTTGTCAGGATCTTGCTCACACGCATACAGAGATTACGGACGCACAAAACACACAGAAAATAGAGGCAACAAGAGACAAGATTGAACGCAAGATTGGGTGCAATCTCCCCCCATGCACTCTGTTTCGACAGTCCACAGAGTGCATGTATTTCTAGGACTTTTGATTACGTCGAAAATAGTGGTTACATGAGGGCGGCTTCGAAAAGCAGGCGTGAAACTAAAAGTTGGTAACTTTTACAAAAAGCCATTGCTTTTAATAACAGAAACTACGGTCTACAACGACCATTATTCTAACCATTACTTTTCTAACAATAGAACCTTCTACGTAGGTTTATTTACAAAATAAATAATAATTATTCGGATTATTGATGTCCGCCCTTTCACGCCTTGCACGCTCCTCACGAACCTTCAGCTGCTATATCAAAAACATCAAAAACATATTAATATATTAATAATTTAACATTTTAACAATGCCTTGTTCAATAATATACAACATGCCTCTCAGTTGACAAGCAACTGACCTCAGTTGATAAAATAATTCAACACTAACAATTATAATGCAGTGTTCAACATATTCCATATTACTGTTACAATCCAACAATGCATTGGCTATTTGATATTTCAATCCAACAATGCATTGGCCAACATATTTCATGTTACAACCCAACAATGCATTGGCTATTCGATATTTCAATCCAACAATGCATTGGCCAACATATTTCATGTTACAACCCAACAATGCATTGGCTATTCGATATTTCAATCCAACAATGCATTGGCTATTCGATATTTCAATCCAACAATGCATTGTTCAACATATTCCATGAGGTATAACATGCCCCGCAGTTGAACAAGCAACTGACCTCAGGTGATAAGAGAATAAACATGGATGGTCAGTCACATGTTTCATCATTGAATAAAAAATAGGCATGTGCCATGTAAAAGTACATGCATGGAAATGTTCATGGAGCTGTTACATTATTAAAAGTATCTGTGAGATGCAGACATAGTCTTTCTAATGAATTTGGGCAAACAAAACTTGAATATGCTCCTATGGACTAAATTCAATATGTAAATGCATCACAATTATCAAACATGTAGGGTAAACTTTAAAGGTAGAAATGAATCCTTAAACTCTTCTTGAAAAGCCTTCCAGGTGCGTGGACAATCTGCCCTATGACAAAGATCATTCCACCATTGCTGCGCTCTTCCTACCAAATAATTAGTGGCAAACTCGATTTTCTTATTTTCTGAATATAACTCGTCGAAAAAGAAATCGTTGAATAGGGATAGCCATGATAAGACAAAGCGGCCATCTTTTCGTCCGTCGAACTGAAGCATAGCATAACGTCCTTGTATGGCTTGTTGAAGTGCTTGGAGTTCTTGGTTCATAATCTCTAACTCTTGCTCGAATGAAACTCCAGGTAAAGGTGAATTACTATGATCCTCCATGGTACTCTTGGACCCTTGCTCTCACCCTTGGTGTCTTGAACCTTCTTGTTTGCAACCTTGGTGTCTCGATCCCGTGTTCTCAACCTTGCTTGGTATCTTGAACACTCAATCAAGTGCCACCCAAGGATTTTGAAGGAATTAACACTTCCAAGTTAGCTCATTTGAAATTTTGTTCTGAGAGCTTTCCAACGGTATATTACATGCCTCAATCTGACCTACGGATTGAGAGATACACTTGATTCTTTGTTGGGTCCATCCTTGAAATCGTCGCGAGCACCTTCCATAAATAAGAAAGAGAGAGAACTTGAGTACAACTCCAAGAGATGGTGGAGTGGTCAAAGTACTTCCCTTGAAAGTAGGAGGTTGTGGGTTCAAATCCTCCTACCTTAGGGACTCTAAACCTCTCTATTACCACTCAAAAATTAAAATTGTCTCGCGCGTAGCCAACGGCTGCCAACGGTCGCCAAGGGAGCCTTGGGTGCCAATGTTGCCAATGTTGCCAATGTATTGCCTAAGTTCTTTGCCTTAGTCGACGCCTTGGAGTAAGCCGAAGGAGAAGACGTAGGTGAAAACGTAGGTTCTAGTTTTGGATCAGAATCAGAAACAGAAACAGAAACAGAAACAGAAACCGAAGACGGAGATGGAGATGGAATCAGAAACCGAAACCGAAACCGAAGACGGAGATGGAGATGGAGATGGAGATGGAGATGGAGATGGAGATGGAATTCAGAATCGTGAACAGAGAACAAAACCCTCTGTATTGACGCGTGCAGAGCTCTGATACCACTGTTGTCAGGATCTTGCTCATGCGCATACAGAGATTACGGACGCAGAAAATGCACAGAAAATAGAGGCAAAAAGAGACAAGATTGAACGCAAGATTGGGTGCAATCTCCCCCCATGCACTCTGTTTCGACAGTCCACAGAGTGCATGTATTTATAGGACTTTTGATTACGTCGAAAATAGTGGTTACATGAGGGCGGCTTCGAAAAGCAGGCGTGAAACTAAAAGTTGGTAACTTTTACAGAAAGCCATTGCTTTTAATAATAGAAACTGCGGTCTACAACGACCATTATTCTAACCATTACTTTTCTAACAATAGAACCTTCTACGCAGGTTTATTTACAAAATAAATATAATTATTCGGATTATTGATGTCCGCCCTTTCACGCCTTGCACGCTCCTCACGAACCTTCAGCTGCTATATCAAAAACATCAAAAACATATTAATATATTAATAATTTAACATTTTAACAATGCCTTGTTCAATAATATACAACACTTTCCTTTATTCACTGATTGATGGGCTGAATCCATGCTCGAACTCCTTCGTATGCTTGAACCACTGATTTCCAAGCTATCTTGAAACCTATCTTCATATCTTCTCTCTACCTCTTCAAGATCTTCATTCTACAATGGAACTTTAGAAGCATACCATGGTTTGATTTCATCAAACACTACATCTCTAGATACCTTTAAATCCTTTGTATTAGGATTCTAGCACTTGTAACCTTTTTTCTCCATAGCATAACCAATAAACATACATCTTTCAGCCCTTGCATCCATATTACCTCTCAACTCTTGTGGCACATGTGTGTAGCATACACTAGCAAAGATTCTAATGCATGAAAGGTCTGGTTTCCTTCCAATCCATGCCTCCTCAGGTCTCATGGCATCTACCCCTGATGTGGGATACCTATTCATCAAGTACACAACAGTAGATACAACATCTGTTGGAGTTTATTGACCTCCAAAATATAGCTAGAAGTAGGTGGAACCCCCTAGGAACAAGTTGACCTTCTCACAAACTTCATCAAATGAAACCAGTCATGCTTGAAGAGAATACTGTTCTCTATTCACTTAGAATTTTCTAAAAATATTTTAGCCACATATACTAGAGACGAGGAGCTTTGCAATGAGCCAAAGAACACACAATTTGGACAAATATACAAGGAGATATGACCTTTGCAAGTTTAAGGTTTAATGGAGACCTTCAGCAGGGGTGAAACCCGAGAACACATACTACTTGCAGAGAGTGCTGCTCTCACGTCACAAATCCAATGATTATGAATACTGATACTAGAGAAGTACACAATAAGAGCTTTCAAATGAACTATCAAACATGTAATTTGGATATAAAATGAGGGAGATACAAGCTCTACAATCTCTGCATACAAAACTACAGCAGTGTAGAGATACACATATGACTCTCGTAGGCTTCCCACAAGATCAGGACTTCTCTCCTCTTTTTATAGCATGGGGAACTAATCTAAAACCTTCATAATACATCTAAATTCGTGTAGACACTTGTGCGGAGGTATTACATGACTCAAGTTCTCAAATAAGGAAAGTATTGATGGACTTTGAGAACTAGCCACATCGACCTTCCACTAGGACACCACTGCAGCTCCCTTGTGACTCACTAATTTGACTCACCATGTTCTAGAACTCACGTGGTATTTTGGCTATATTCTATGAATAATATGAGCCTTCTTGAGTATTTGAAGACTTCCCAAAGGTATTTACATAATTTGAAACTTGTACCCTACATAAAACAAATGTTCGCAACATTCTCCTCCTCAAGTTTCAAAGGGTATTTCCTTCATGCCAAGAATATAGTTGAATCTTTGAAGCTTTGGTCCATCCAAAAATTTGGTGAAGATATTTGCAACTTGATCCTTTGTTCCCACAAAAGAAACTTGTACTTCATTGTTTATGGCCTTCTCTCAAACATAATGATAATGAACCTCTATATGCTTTGTTCTAGCATGAAAAATAGGATTTGAGGTCATATGAATGCTGCTCAAGTTATCCCCATATATCAGTCGTACATCAACCTACACATTCAAGTCATGAAAAAACTTTTTAAACCACATAACCTCAGTAGTAGCCAATGCTAAACCTCTATACTCAGCCTCTGTAGAAGATAAAGCAATTGTAGGCTGTTTCTTTGAACTCCATGTTAATGTCTTGTTTCTTGCTATTACCACATATCCACTTGTGAATCTTCTATCATCTTTGTTTCCGGCCCAATCTACATCACTAAAGAATTTAAGAGCTAGATCAGCATCATGACTATAAAATAATCCTTCGTTCATGGTACCTTTCAAATACCTAAGCACTCTTTTTGTTGATCTCACTTGACTAGGTACATGTACATAACATGCACAACCAAATACTTTCAAATGACTTACACTTGGTTTCCTTCCATGCCATACCTCATATGGTGTCAAATGATGAACTCAAGCAGTAGGTACTCTATTCATAATGCACACACTTGTGCTAATAGCTTCAACCCAAAAAGAATTAGACAAACACATATTATTTAGCATGCTTCTAGATGCTTCTGCTATGATTCTCTTCTTTCTGCGACTCCATTTTGTTGTGGAGTATACCTTCATGTAACTTCTCTTTTGATACCTTCATCATACAAAAAATCAGTAAAAGCAATCCACTACAATGTGGATAAATATACAAGGAGATATGACCTCTGCAAGTTTAAGGTTTAATGGAGACCTTCAGTAGGGGTGAAACCCGAGAACACATACTATTTGCGGAGAGTACTCCTCTTAGCTCACAAATCCAAAGATTATGAAAATTGAAAGTTGAAATGTAGACAATAAGAGCTTTCAAATGAGCTATGAAACATGTAATTTGGATATATAATGAGGGTGATACAAGCTCTGCAATCTCTGCATACAAAACTACAGCAGCGTAGAGATAGACATATGACTCTCTTGGACTTCCCACAAGTTGACAACTTCTCTCATCTTTTTATGGCATGAGGAACTAATCTAAAACCTTCCTAATACATCTAAATTCGTGGTAGACACTTGGGTGGAGGTATTACATGACTCAACTTCTCAAATAAGCAAAGTATTGATGGCCTTTGAGAGCTAGCCCCATCGACCTTCCACTAGGACACCACTGCAGCTCCCTCGTGACTCACTAATTTGACTCATCATGTTCTAGAACTCACCTGGTATTTTGGCTATATTTTATGAATAATATGAGCCTTCTTGAAGTATTTGAAGACTTCCCAATCATATTTACATAATTTGAAACTTGTACCCTACATAAAACAAATGTTCTCAATTACATCTACCCAATATGTTAAAGGCACACTCATTTCATTTAACATACTCTTAGCAATTTCAGCAATATACCTATTCTTCCTCTCTACCACCCCATTTTGTTGGGAAGTATAGCTCCAAGTGATTTGCCTCTTTATACCTTGATCCTGCAAGAAATCACAAAAAGCATGAGAGAAGTATTCTCCCCCTCCATCGGACCTTAGGGTTTTGATGTAGTAACCTGTCTCCTTTTCAAATTGTGCTTTAAATCTTTTGAATACATCAAACACATCAGATTTTTTCTTCATACAATACAACCATACTTTTCTTGAGTAGCCATCTATGAAGGTTACAAAGTGCACACACAATAGCTTTGAGACGAGCTATCTTGCACATGAAACAGACAACAACACAAAGAGATATAGGTGATACTAAATCTCAGCCAAAGTGAGAACTTCAGCAAGCCTAGGGCTAGCTTAGCTAGGGCCTAGCTTGGATCTTGCGTATACACTCCCAATGAGAGCCTCAAGGTGCAGAAATGAAGCTTGAGGAGGCCACAACTTTCTTCCAAACTATTGCTAATATAATGCTTTTAAACTTGGTGTAGAATTTGAATTCAAATCATCCCTCCGAAATCCCCCACTTTTCTCAATCAAGGTAAATGGAATCTTGAGCTAAAGAAGTCATGGAAAAGTGGTTTTAGACTTTAGCAAAAAGTGAAATGATGTGGCACTTGAGTTAAGCCTTGTTCACACACATTTGATCTTGTACATTTCTAACATGGGTGCCCATTGTACATGTTGACATATTTTCAACCAAAACCAGAAATTGTTTGAAGCACATAAACACTTCGGACTTTGCCTTCAATGGATATACCCATACATGCCTAGAAAAATCATCGATGAAAGTCACGAAGTAAATATAGCTCCCAAAAGAAGGTGTCTACATAGGACCACATTCATCACTATGTACAAGTTGCAATTTTTGTGTAGCCCAGACTAAACCATCTTGTGGAAAGGAAGAACACTGCATTTTGCCCAAAATACAGCCTTCACATACATGTTTACCGGGTGCCTCAAGTTTGGGCAAAGAGGACATCATTTCAGATTTCTACAGGTGTAGCAAACTAGGAAAATTTAGATGACCAAAGCGTGCATGCCAAAGCTTTGCATTTGACATAGCTTGAGAATCATGTACTACACAAGCCAAATTATTCAAAGATCTTTCATAGTCTATGAGCTTATACAACCCACAACATAAAATACCAGAAACAATACTGACTTTGCCATTTGAGAGATAATGAATTGTACATCTACCATCAACTAATTTCACAACCAAGACAATCTTGGCTAATGCACAAACTGATAAGAGATTTTTCTTGATCCCTGGCACAAACAAAGCATTTTTCAAAGTGAAAGAACTACCATCAATAGTAGTCAAAATGATCTTACCAACTCCCATAACAGGATAGGAGGAGTTGTTGGCCCATGTAACAGTATTCCCTGTATGGGCAGGCTCGAGTGAATAGAAGAAATTGTGCTATGAGGTAAGATGTTTGGTCGCACCACTATCAAAGTTGCAAACATCTGACCCTACTCCAAGCATGCACGACTCATGCGAAGATGGGTCAAAACTACAAACATTAGTAAATGCCCATTCTTCTTCCTACACAATGACTCTGTTTTTGGTGAAGAGGCCTCTCCGACAACCGTTCCGGTCTCTTTCTTCTTTGCCTCTTTAGTAGTCACTTTTGGAAAGCTCTTGATGACATGATCATTTGCTCTATAGTATTTGCAAAACAATTTTTGATTTTCGGTTTTCTTCTCATCTTTGTCTTCCTTCTTCAAATGTGTAGCATTGGTAGATTTTTTCTTACTAGTAGAAGAGCTCCATTTACCTTTGCCCTTCTGAATATCGAGGAAAGCTTGATCTACAACACACATAATAGACCTGTTCTACCTAGAGTGGTCTTCCTACACCAAAGCAGAGATGAACTCCTCAAATGACAAAGAATTTGGGTTGCATTGTCAAATGAAGAGTAGCAGCAAAACTCTGATATGAGTCAGGAAGACCATTTAGAACCATATCCACAAGTGAGCTATCTAGTATAACTTCATCAGTAGAAATCAATTGTTCTTTCAAATCCTTGATCTTTGTGAGAAAATTGTCCATAGAATCGCCTTCATTCATGTGCTCACTCTCCAATTGTTTTCGGAGGTAAGCAACAGGAGCCTCATTCCTAGCCTAGTACAATGTGGTAAGTGTATCGCAAGCATCCTTAGCTGTTCTCCAAGAGCGAATGTGAGGAATAATGGCATATTTGAGAGAGAAAGCTATCAATGCATGTGCCTAAGCATCTCTACCATCCCAAGGAATTTGCTCTATAGTAGGTGCAATAGAAGCAACAACACGAATAGGAATCTAAAGAATATCAACATCTTCGACACCATCTCCATCAGCTCAAGCACTTGTATTTGCAGTACCTATATTCGTAGGTGTAACAGGATGTCTTTCAACACTGCACAATACTCCATAGTCCTTTTGTGACCAATACATGACACATCATATAAGCCCATAATGGGTAGTTGGTACCATCCAACTTATCCTCAACAACCAACATACAGAATACATTACTGCTTTTAGCCATGGCTAGTGACTAAAATACCTTGATACAAAAAATTGATTGTTTCGTCGCTTATCATGCTCTGACATGTCTTCAATTTGTTTTTTGAACTCTCTTTTGATTTCTAGGATTGGTTGATCATTGGTCATATGAACCCATCTCAGGAAAGATCTATGAGTCACTTTATCTATGTCCTCTAGCATGAACTGCTTGAAGAGCTCTGCTTTGTATTATGACCATGTGATTTCTCTTATTCTCATGAATTGATCACATAGATTATATTCACACACATAGACAAAGTTCTCACATAGCTCTTGAACATCATCTAGGACAATCAGACACATAGGTGTTTTGCCTCTAGTTTATATTTTCTGTAGCTCATTGTGCTAAACCTTGCATTCTCAGCTCTACAATTTATTCACCTCCTCCTTTCATGTCAAATTTACAGGTATGTCATCCATATCGTGGAAAGGAGGGAGAAATCATAGATATTTTCTTGCAACAAGATAACTTAGGACCTCTCATTTTTCATAGTAAGGACACTTGTTGAACTTTAAAGTTTAGGAATCCTAATTATGGTTGATATGAAGGACATTAAATTCGATCCAGATAGACTCTTAACTTGTGTCATAAATTTCTACTCGAAATACAATGGCCAAATTGCAAACCAAGCATGTTGAAGATTCACCAAGAAATGAGCAAAATTCTAGAGAGTCGAAGAAATCATCATAAAAAATCTAGCTTTTCAATAAATCCCGTATAAGGAAAACCTTGCTAGCCTATACTTACAGACTAGTAATAAAAGAAAATACATTTGTTTTCATCATTCTAAATTACTGCATAAGCAAAGACATTTGATTCTTCTGCAAAAGTTTATGTAAGTCTACTACTTTTTGTGGGCAAATCTTAAGGCAAAGAATTTTTTTTTATATAGCTCGTTCAGAGCAACACCAAGTCGGGAGATAGAGTGGATTTTTCCAGCACTAATGCATCACCAAAAAGAAAACAATCTAGAAGCTTATGAGCTTACAAGAAAACACATTCTCCTTTATCGCATAGTCATTGCTTGCTGAAGGAAGAATGATCTATAACTCTTCAGATTTTCAATAAATGAATGCAACAAGTGAGAGCATGAAACTCATCGCATCTTCATGATTACATATCGAAAACAAAATTGCGCAAAATTGTTGCTCCATTCAAGTCTATATGCAATGTCATGTCGTAGACCATTATCATGGAGAGTGAAAAAAAAACATGTCTGCCAAAGCAGAACGCGTTTCCTATTGTGGCAACAACCTGCTTATGTAATCCAAACTAATCTATTTTAGTTGGAGACATCACAGTACAGCGTCCTCAATTTCATACCATATCATGATAAGATGAAGTGCTTTGTTTTGATTTCTGAATTCTCTCAGGAGGTCACAGAAGATGCATGCGGGTATTGTTGCGTGGTTACCTTATTGGATGGGACATTCAAAGACTAATAAAGAGCATTTAACTTACAACATTTCCTTTGCATGTCCTTGTCAGTGTATGAAGAAAAAATCTTCACCGCACGCCCATCGCCCTTAAGCCTTTGAACTAGTGAAGAAGATGTTTTTGCTGCCTTAGCTTTGCTTCTGAGGTAAATCTGCATCTTTAACCCAAACAGCCAATGCTTAAAGTATACGCATAAAACTTGGATTTCCTATCTTCCTATCTTGAATGAAAATCTGCACTCCAATCCCAAATTCCATTGTAGAGATCTCTTCGCTCCCTTGTAAAGAGTACGTGCCGATTCTGAAGACTCCATGAAGCAGCTGCGGCTTCCAAATCAGTCAGCAATTCAATGTGTGATGGTTCCCTTTGTCCATGACATTGCCTCCCCCTCAAATGAGCAGTTCCACAAGGAATGACCATGTTCAATGTTCTTGGATTCATTGGACTTTTCTTATGAAATTCGTGAACTTGATTGGTGCTCTCTAATGGTTTTCTATTGGTTCCTGAGTATGATCGCTGATGTCATACCCTTTCCAATGAATAAGGTAATCTGATCTTCCTAGTTATATTCTAGAATCTAGGACATACTTGACTTCAAATTGTTCATAATCATGAATCTTCATAGGTGGTCAAGGACTAGGTCTCTCCCCCCTCAATGGTGAAATCTGATATAGCTCCAACATGGTCACATGGAGAACGTGACGTATTCACAATGTACTTGGCAACTAAAGCTTGAAAGTGACAAGACTAATCTTGGCCAAGATTGTGAAGGGTCCAAATGTTTGACGGTCTAGCTTTGCACAAGGCCTTGAGGTCTGCATATTATTTTCGAGTAATCATACTTTATCCCCAATGTCATTGGATGGATTTTGGCCGTGATGCTAATCTGCATAGTACTTATATTGTCCTTGTGCTCTATGGATCTTTCCCTTGAGTTCTTTGTGAATATTCATGAGGTATTGGGTGCTATCTCTTGCAACTTTGTGCTTGACATGATTTGAGAGTTGTATATTCATGCTTAGATGTTGTTCTCTACCACCCTTTCACTATTTCTGACCTCTCTCTCTCTCTCCACTATCTCTCTCCCTCTCTCCCCATCTCTCTCTCTCTCTCTCTCTCTCTCTCTCTCTCTCTCTCGCTCTATCTCTCAGTCTTTCTCCCTCACTCTTTCTAACTCAACACCTATGTCCAAGTCTACTTGGATTTCATTTTTGTGCAAATAAAAAAAAAATGGAAAAGTCCTTCGAATCTCCCTCTATGTTGATCAAAATAGGGTAAAATAATTAGAGCATGTGATAGGTGAATAGAGAGATGGTGGAATCTCTCTCTCTCTCTCTCTCTCTCTCTCTCTCTCTCTCTCTCTCTCTCTCTCTCTCTCTCTCTCTCTCTCTCTCTCTCTTTCTCTCTCTCTCTCTCTCTCTCTCTCTCTCTCTCTCTCTCTCTCTCTCTCTCTCTCTCTCTCTCTCTCTCTCTCTCTCTCTCTCTCTCTCTCTCTCTCTCTCTCTCTCCCCCCCCTCTCTGTCTTGGTCTATCTACTTGCATCACAATCAGAGACGAAGAGTTGAGATTTAAGGTTCATAGAGAGATAAGAAAAGTTTTCCTAAAGGATGAGCAAGAAGAAGGAGAGAAGAGAAGTACCTAAAAACAACATGAGGAAAATTCTAATGAAGGCTTATCATCTATTTGTTGGTTTTCTTGAAGTTCCGTTACTAGAAATTTTAGAGTCTCCTAGTTTTTCCATTCTATTTTTCAAATATATTCTTTTTTGTCGTTTCTAATATTCGAAAATAATGTACTTTATTTTCTATTTTTGGTTTTTTCTTTTTATTTTTCACTTTTTATGTTTCTATTTTTTTTTTAATTTATTCATCCCTTTCTTTTGGTTTTTTTATTATAAGATTATGGTTCTATTCCTTTACACACTATTATATCTAGTTAAATTAAGGGTTGAGGTGGGGGGATTTTTGGTTTCTAAGGTTCCTGACCAGGGTTTTATTTGGAAAATCTTAGTGTTTCTTATGGCTAGGGTAAGTAAAATCTAGTCCATCGTTAAATATGCACATTAAGGATTAAATCCCATGGGCTTCTATCCGTTCAAAGTTAGTTTTGAAAGGGTTAATAGTAAGTTATTCTAGGGTTAGAAATTGGTCTTCAAGGGTTATTTTTAATGATTTTCTAGGGGGCTTGAGGTTTGTTAAGGTGAATTTAACATGGTTTCTCAGGGGCTTTTAATATGCATGGGTTTTTGCTTCTTTCGTTAATCAAACACATGGGTTTTTTAATGGGGTTTGGTTTAACATACAACTAGGTTTTGGGTTTATAAGAAGTTATTGGACTTTATTTAAGTAAATATACAAGTTTAATGTAGAAATCAAATGTTTCTCAACACAGAGTCAATCAATTAATAATATATTTGAACAATTTACTACTCTATTCATCTACCTGCAGAGAAAACATGAATTCTTGGTCGATAAAACCATAAAACATAAAATTTTGAAAACAAAATCTTGCACACAATGCCCAAGGGATATCATCCCGACAAACCCTTTCACTATCCTATCTTTCTATTGATTTTGAAAAACATGTAGTCCCATATTTGATCCATTGAGACCTAAAGCTCCATCAAAACTCTGAAGAGAAAAAGAATTTGGGTGCTCAAGATCATTTCACACCCTTGATCCACAATCCAGTAAGGTTGGCTCCCCACAATTGCCCGTAATTTGAGTTTTTGCATGATTTATTTTAGATCAGAAGGTGATGCAAAATGTATCAAGGCATTGCCAATAGGAAGCGATGTTGTTCGAGTCATTCCATAAGAACATGTTCATGTTCTCCACAAACATTCTCATCAGAGTTTATTACTCACTATGTGGGAACTTGAAATGCATATCTGTTTGGTATGGACATAGTGATTGACTAGAAAACATAGACCATCGGTGCGGATAGGTAAAAGTAATGAAACAAGGCGATAGAATTTCCTCATCAAATGCTTTAGTCTTCTTGGTTGCAATATAATGCCACTAATATTGATGTGCACAAAAAGTGTTGCCCTAAAGTTCCAAGAATATCTTTCTCAAATTTTTTGCACATCCCAAGTCTTTTAGTGATTGAAGAATAAAGTACCATTCTAGTTTATCATAGGCTTTTTTGAAGTCAAATTTAAGAGATTCAATGTCCTACTTAGATTCCTTTGCATGTTTAAGATCTTTCCAAACATACACGATGGCTAATATCTTGTAATCCATTTGTGGCATCCTAATAGGTTTCCCATTTTGAATTCCATTTTTTGATGTCCTTTTTTTGTGAAATAACTTCATTAGACCAACATTAAGACAACTCGATAATGCACTATATTGCATTGCCTCCTATCAAACAAGGCACGAAGGGTATACCAAACTTACTTCAAGGGCTTGAAGAACTCCATGTATAGGCCATCCAAGAAGGGAGTTTAGCTTTCCTTGGAGCATCAATAGCTTCGTAAATTTATGTATCATATATGGGAGATTCGACTAAAGGAACCATATTATCAAGATTATTTTTGTTTTTTACTCTAGAGATAGCCTCCATACATTCTTCATTATTTGGAGAAAGAGATGTGTTAACATGAAGAATATGCTCGGGGCGGTTGACAATTATCTTAGTACCTCTTTGTTCCTTTTTATCTCGACGCATTGGGTGTTGATCAAGTAAGGAATAAAAGTCTTTTCATATTTCTTTTTTATTAGTGTGCAAATTTTTTTTGGTAGGTTTTTTTACTTTTCGTGCAAAACTATCTTTAAAGTACAGCTAAAAGGTCTTTCTTTGAGTTTCGTGTTCATATCTTAGCATGCTTCTAGGATTTTCTTAGCCCATTTCAATAGTAGGAATGGCCATAGATAAATTTACATTCTATCCATTGAATTCTATGATAAAGCAATTTCCTTCTAAGCCATCAGGTGTTTTGGATCAACTTCTATGTTTTATAATGATTTCTTTTTATTTTCTTAACTAATAATAGTGAGAACTAGACAAAGAGGAAAAGTAGTTGACTCCAAACAAAGCTGATCTTTTGCCTAAATGTGGAGAGGGTAATGTTGTAGGATTGGCACGGAACCATGGGGCTTTTCTCATATGGGAAGGACTTGTAAAATTGAGACACATAGGATAGTGGTCGAAGACCACAAGATCCACATTCTTCTTGAGGGAAAGAGGTTTGATTTATCTATGATTTTTACCGGTATATAAACCCTATCCAATCTTGATTTTTGAAGGTATTATCGAATTTGAAGGTTAGACCAAGAGAAGCCACATTCATATTTCATATGCACCAATGCATGATGTAGTTTTAACATTCTCCTATAAAATCTCCTCAAGTCTATCAACAATTGATCCATAGTTCCCATCTATTGAAGTCCCCACAAAGGATAAGATCCGATAAAAGAAAATTCAAAACTCTCTAGGTGGCAATTCTATTGGTTTCAAGGTAAGGTGCATAAACCAAACCAATGGTGAATTGCATGGGTGGCTTCAATGATGTTGCAGAATGATATTGTACATTGTCATGAGTTCCTTCTAGATATTCTGACCAATTTTGGTTTATACCAATGGCTTCACCACCAAAGCCTTGCTAATGAGAGGCGAATAAATGCACATGAGATGATGAGATATAATTTAGTATCTTTAAGAAGCCATCCCCACCTATTTTGATCTCAAAATAGAGATGAATTCTAGGTTTGTATTTTCTTATTTAATCTATTGAGCAAAGATGACCACTCTACATCGGTAAGTAATGATGTGAATGTAGAAAGAAAAATTATCATTTTTTGATGATGTAAACATTTGCATGATGAGCTCTTATCTTTTCTTTTCATGGTTCTCTCTTTCTTTCTATTTCTTCAGGTGCTTTGGTCCTTCAACATTGTCCTACCCTTCGATGGGCTCTTCTAGGAAACATCCATTGGACATTCCCCTCTATGAAGAGCCTTCTTGTTGAACAAGCCTAGGACCCTTTTTGGGATTTTTGATCCAATGATTGAACTTTCATTATTAGGATTATCTTCTATGTTGGCCTATAATTTCTCTTATTTAATTGTATTATGTCCCTTTGTGTTGTCTTCTTTACTATTGGAAATTTTCACTGTGATTCTTTCTTTATCATTTTCCATCAACAAATGAGCAAATATCCTAGGGTACTTTGATAGGGTTATCTCCTTTTCTAGGTTGTAGGAAACATTGTTCGCTTGAAGTGTTCGAGAGGGGATAATCTCACCCCTCCCTTAAGGGCTTTTCTTCCTTAGGTTTCTTACTTCAATGAATCCTTGTAGATCTTGGATAGAAAACTGAGTTTCCTATACTTTCTCTATATCTTCGCTAGTGAATTTCGTTCAAGAAGAATGCTCTACTCCTCTTTCTCATTCTCTTTCTACATTGGGCAAGATTACAATGGCTTTCATAACAGTTAAATGTGTATTCAAATTTCAAACCCATGCACATGTCTAATTGCATTAAAAACGTAAGGGTGTTATTATATTGTGAGAACATTCTAAGTGCTTACTCTTTTTAGAAAAAAGAATCACTTGAGAATCAATAAAGAACCTGATGATCCACCATAATTTATTTCAATGCATTTAAGAGAATGTAAATAAAGGGCTTCACTACATGGCCTTGCATCAAGGGAGATCCTTTGTTTTACGCATGCACAATTTAATGTTAATAGCATGAGAAATAATCATCACTTTTATCTTCCATGGTAGAGGAATTCGATCATTGTTGTCACTTTTAGAGGAAGTGAAGCTTTTTGGGGGAAAGATATGGTAGCAATTCTGAACACACACCCTCATAAAGTCATGAAGATGGAGTATTCAAATCTTAATGGGTAACTTCCTTTCTTAAAGATGCTCAAACATTGGTCTACCTCAAGCGAAGAAAAGAAAAGATAAAGGAAGGAGATAAAGATTTCAAAGTAGATGGTTATCAAATGATGCTCATGAAAGTAATTGAAATTATTTAGATAAACTCAAATAATAGAGATGAACAAAACACATCACAACAAACATATTAAAATTTGAATACTTTTTGAACCCCCAAAGTTTATGTAAAGAATATATAAGGCACATTTATCTTTGTTCTTAAAGCATACATAAAGGAATTTGATAGATCCATTCAAATGAAACATGAAAATGATTCTCGTTTGTCCCTATAAAAGGAGTCCTTTCATTTCTTTTCTCTTCTATCGTAGTTTTGAGAGCTTGCATTTTATAAACAATTTTTGATCTTTTAATATTTATTTCTCCTTGATCTAACCTTTAAGAGAACAATTTGAGAGAAAAATATCATGATTGATTTGATTCATTGATCTTTGTACTCAATACATATTTGAATATCAATACAAATCTTTTTAATATATATGGCATTGGTAAAGAGCTTGCGCAAGTGCAGCGTTTGTAACTTTTTTACTTCAAAATCAATTGATGGCAACTCGTTCGTAAATGTGTGTTTACAACAAACAATTGAAAGGTTACTAATTCTCAATTCAAATATTATTTACATAATCATTCATTGCTAAACCTAAAAGATTACATGTATTGATCATCAAATGATGTGCATTCACGTGAATTGTTGAAAACTTTGCAAAAGGGTTCTTGTGAGCAAGCCTTCATTTTTGAGACCCACAATAGAAGAGAGAAAATAGTCCTTTGATGGATTGAGAAAGAATATTTAAAAAGTTATCTAGGTGATAAAATGGAGCTAAAAATAAGCACCTGAAAAAAGGAAAAGGTACTGGGAGAGAGTGGCCCAGAGACTAAAAATTATGAACAATTATAGAATCCCTATCCCATTAGGTGGTTCAAATGTTCATATTTAGGTGTTGAAGTTCTATGTAGGTTGTAGGGAGTGTAGTTTGAAGGAGAAGCATGACAAAGAAGAAAACATAAGAAAAAACAAATAACTATACATTAAATTCAAGATGATACATAGGAATATTAGTAGAATGGTACTCAGCACAAACTCTGAAGTTAGCCTTGAAGATTACACCTCTTAGAGGGATCCCATTTGTGTAGAAGGAAGAAATTGCCACGAATCTACTAAGGAAGAGTGTGAGAGCTAAATGACTTTATGGCCAAAAAGTTCAGTCAACAACTATCCTTCCTATGGAATTACTCATCAAACTCTCTTTTAGTTCAATTTGAAAGATGTGGACAACCCTTTCTATAGCCTTCGGTTTGTCTTATATATATTGAGGAATATGAATGGATATTTGTCCTGGAGTGGCAAAGATGGAATAGTAGTACCCAAGGAATTGCCATTGCTAGTCCTAGTAGTGCATAGAAGACTTAATGAGTAAAATGCATGTAGTTTCCTTGTTAGTTGTCCATTAGTACCAAGATGGTCAAGAGTGGAGGTGTGAGTCATTCCAAGATATGCCAATAAGAACATATGCTTGCTCTTCAGCTCTAAATTAGGTTCTCCCTAGCTATGGCTCACTAAGTGGTAAGCTCTAATCTCGTTTTAGTAACCTTTACCTTATATAGGGTTCCCTTGGGGCTTGAGTAGCCCATACTATCGTCTCCTAGGATCTAGAATATCCCATGGTATGATCTTGGTATGTGTTCCTAGCAAAGTTGTGGCCTTCTTCGATAAAATAGAAGTTCATCAAGGTGTTTTGTACACACAATTAAGTTTTGACATAGTCAAAACACCATATCACTGCCAGAAAAACATTGAAATAAATGTGAAAAATTTTCTTAATGTACACTTCCCTAAGGGATTTCATCTCGACATCTATCCCCACTAAACGTGCACATCATTGCAATGGGCCAACCTGCAAAATCCAACCAAAGCGTATCCGGATTCTCTTGAAAACTCTTTTGAATTTTTATCTTCTTCTTCTCAAAATTTGAAACATGATCTCATGCATTCCATGCAAATTTAAAACGATTAGTACAAATCTTAGAAAATAAAGCAGATGCAAGCTTCACAAATGTCTTATTATGTTTTCTCTTCCACAATGAGTCAAGAAATCATATGAATAAAGCGTAGGCTTCATAGACCCTTCGTTCGTTCATATCATTCAGATCCAATAGCTTATTCTAAGAACTAGCATATAGTAATCTATATTGACTCACTTTGTAGAAATATGCCCTGATTCCCCTATTTATCCCCTACTATCCAACTCTCCATGAGATCCTTTCTTTTCTTTACCTTTTTTTTCTTTTTGCTTTTCTTTTTCTTTCCTTTTCTTTGAGAAACTTCTATTTTATGGAAGAAGGTCACAAGTTTACTAGGAACACGTAAAGGAAGACCATCTATGGGACATTCTAGACCCTAGGAGACCATAGTATGGGGTGTTCAAGCCCCTATGGAAACCTCTATAAGATAAAGGTTACTAAAACGAGGGTAGAGCTAACCAATTAGCAATCCACAACTAGGGACAAGATAAGTTAAAGTTGAAGAGAAAGCATATGTTCTTATTGGCAGCTCTAGGAACCACACACACTTAAACTCTTGACCATCTTGGTACTAATGGACAACTAATAAGGCAACTACACTCAAGCCACCTATTAACTCTTCTAGACACTATGAGGAGCTAGTAATGGCAAGCTCTTGGGTGCTAGTATTCTTTTTGTGCCACTCCAAGACAAATTTCTAGTCATATTCCTCAATATATATAAGACAAACCCAAGGCTATACAAAGGGTTGTCGACATCTTTCAAGGTGGAACTAAAAGAGAGTTGAATGAGGAATTCCAAAGGAAGGATAGTTGTTGACTGAACTTTTTAGCCATAAACTCATTTAGCTCTCACACTCTTCCTTAGTAGATTCATGGAAAGCTCCTCCTCTTACACAAAATGGAATCCCTATAAGAGGTGTAATCGTAAAGGGTATCTTCAGAGTTCATGTTGAGTGGAGGAGTTGCAGAACCATTCTACTAATAATCTTAGGTATCATCTTGAATTTAAGGTATGATGATTTGTTCTTTGTTATGTTTCCTTCTTTTTCATGTTTCTCCTTCTCCTAACTATCACTAATACATTTCTCTTAAGGCTCATCTACTTGAGGTTTTTTTCTCTAAGTTTATTTATCAAGAGTAAAGTAAAAGTGAACTCCTTTTGTTGGTTCTTTTTGAATATTCCTATTCAAATGATCTCTTCAATTGGAGATTCAATGCAAACTACACTCCCTACAACCTACATAGATCTTCAACACCTACATATGAACATTTGGCACACCAAATGGGATAGGGATTCTACAGTTTCCATAGTTGTTGATCTCTAGGCCACTCTCCTCCAGCACCTTTTCCTTTTTTTGAGGTGCTTAATTTCAGCTCCATTTTATCACCTAGGTAACTTTTTGTATTTTCTCTCTCACTCCATGACGAGACTAGTTTCTCTCTTCTAGTGCGGGAATTCTCTAAAAAATGAAGACTTGCTTGCCAAGAGCCCTTTTGCAAAGTTTTCAACAATTCTTGTGAATGCACATCATTTGATGATCAGTACATTTAATCTTTTAAGGTTAGCAATCAACGACTATTTAAATAATATTTGAATCAAGAAATAGTAATTTTTCAATGGTTTTCTTTAAACAAAGACTTGCAAACGCGTTGACTTCAAATGATTTAGAAATAAAAAAATTACCCATTCCGCACTTGAGCAAGCTCTTTTCTCCGCTTAAAGATGAAGATTTGTATTGATATTCAAATATGGATCGAGTACAAAGATCAATGAATTAAATGAATCATGAGAGTTTTCTCATAAGGTTATTTTTTAAATGTTAGCTCAAGGCAAAGTAAATCTCAAAAGTTCTAAAATTGCTTATAAAACGCAAGCTCTCAAAACTGGGAAAGAAGAGAAAAATAAATGAAGGTATTTCTTTTATAGGAAAAAACGAGAATCATTTTTATGCTTGATTTAAATGGACCTCTGAAATACATTTATTTGTGGTTTAAAATGAAAGACAAATGTGCTCTCTCTATATGATCTTTTACATATACTTTGGAGGGTGAAAAGTATTCAAATTTTAATCTATGTCTTTTCTTCATCTCTATCATTTGAGTTTATCTGAAGCATTTGAATTACTTTCGTGAGTATTCATTTGATAACCGTCTACTTTGAAAATCTTTATCTCCTTCCTTTATCTTTTCTTTTATTAGCTTGTTGTAGACCAATGTTTGAGCATCTTTAAAGAAGGGAGTCGCCCAGAAATATTTGAGTACTCCATCTTCATGACTTGATCAGGCTTTGTGTCCACAATCCCTACCACATCTTGCCCACCAAAAAACCTTCACTTCCCCTAAAAGTTCCAACAATGATCGAGTTCCTCTACCATGGAAGATAAAAGTGATGACTATTTCTCATGCCTTCAACATTAAATTGTGCATGGTTAAAACA
>CM035406.1:230321973-230324473 GCA_020310875.1 Ceratopteris richardii | reverse complement strand
ATTCATTCTAAGCATTATCCCCACAATGAAATTCAGAAAGTTCAAAATGAATTATTTCACTAGAAAAGAGGCCTATTACAATTCTTCCCCCCTTTAACAACTCTGTCCTCAGAGTTGGGAAGAAGGATAATGTGTTAGAAAGTCATCTAGATTCACCCAACTCGAATCTTCTACTGCGCATGAATGCCATTTCACCAATATTTCTACTATAGATCTATTTCTAAGAAATATTTCCTTCCTATCTAATATTATTTCTGGTTGAAGCTCAAAAGAGCCATCGTCTTTCAGCTTATAATTGTCGTGCAAAACATGAGCAACATTAGACACATATCTTTTAAGTAAGCTGACATGAAATACACGATGCACATTTAGATATTTAGGTAATTCCAGCAAATAAGCAAGAGATCCGATCTTTTTCAAAACTTTAAAAGGGCTTGCATATCGAGGAGAAAGTCTATGATCCTTCCCTAGCAACAAGTTAGATCGGTGAGGATTAACTTTAAGAAATACCATATCATTAACTTGGAATTCAAGTGGTCTTCTCTTTAAATCATAGAACTTCTTTTGTCTTTTCTAAGCTTCTCTTATATGTTTCTTAATTTTTCCAAGTTCTTCATCCATCTTATCAAGTATTTCTTTGGATACTTCTACTTTATTTGGAAAACCCAAAAACGAAGGTGGAGTCAAACAATTATAACCATACATAGCTTCAAACGGAGTCATTTTTATAGATGCATGCCATGCACTATTGTATGCAAACTCAACCAAGGGTAAATACTCACTCTAATTATCCTACTTTTCATTCACATACATACGCAACATATCCTCAACTACCTTGTTAACCCTCTCGGTTTCCCCATCAGTTTGTGGATGGAAAGCTGTACTCATACGAAGTTGAGTTCCAATGGATTCAAATGTCACTTCCAGAAGTTTGACGTAAATCTAGAATCTCTATCAGAAATTATGCTTTTAGGCATTCCATGCAATCGAAATATTTCTTTTACAAAGATTCTTGCAACATTCAAAGCAGTATCAATCTTTTTCATAGGAAAGAAGTGTGCCATCTTGGTAAGCCGATCGACTACAACAAATATGGTATCATGCTTACTTCTGGTCATAGGTAGCTTAGTGATAAAGTCCATAGAAATAGACTCCCACTTCTGATTTAGAACATCCAAAGGTTGAAGCATTCCTGGCATCCTCTTAAACTCAGATTTCACCTGTTGGCACTTCAAACATTCATTTACATATTTTCTAATATCCCGCTTCATACACGGCCAAAAGTAAGAATAATTTGTTTTAACATATGTCCTTGAATAACCTGGATGTGCAGAAAAAGGTGCATCATGACAATCATGCAGTATTTTAACTTTTAGTGGAGATTTAGAAGATAAGCATAGACGATTGTTACAATACGGTGTTCCATTCTCCAAATGAAATTTTTCCTCATACGTCGATCCCCTGTTCGCATTCAAAGCACTCAAAATAGGTGCGTAAAAAGGATCCTGTTTTATCTCTTCATTAATTTGATTGAGAAGATCAGAATTTATTACAGAAACAAGATTACACAAAGGTCTTTGACTCAATGCATCAACAACCTTATTTTTCTTACCAGCACGATACTTAATGTCAAAATCATACTCGCTTAATAATTCAATCAAGCACTTCTGCTTGTTGTTAAGCAATGGTTGAGTGAAGATGTATTTTAGACTTTGATGATCTATTTTCAATTCAAACTTAACCCGTAACAATAGATGTCTCTAATGCTTAACTACATGCACAAAAGCAAGCATTTCTAAATCATGAGTAGGATAGTTAGGTTCATGCTTTCTTAGTTTTCTGGACTCATATGGGACCACCCTGCCATCCTGTGAAATAACACATCCTATCTAACTACCACTTGCATCACATGCAACCACAAAAGGCTTTTCCATTTCTAGTATTTTCAAAACACAATTCTCAACGACTTTTTGTTTCAATGTTTTAACTGATTTATGGCAGGCATCACTCCACGCAAATCCTACATTCTTTTTAGTTAATTCGGTGAGGGGAGTAGCTATCCTAGACAAATCCTTAATATGTGCTCTTTGATATTGTGCCAACCCAAGAAAACTTCTAACATCCATTACGGTCTTAGGAATCGGCCAATCAACTATTGTTTTTACTTTATCTTCATCTATAAGGTTTCCTTCTTTTGATATTACTCTTCCTAGATACACAAGTTTATCCTTAGCAAAGAAACACTTACTCTTTTTCCCATACAATTTGTGTTCTCTAAGAGTTTGCAAAGTCTTCTTGAGATGTACCGCATGCTCCGAATCATCTTTAGAGTACACAAATATATCATCAAGGAAGACTAAGATGAATTCATCTAGGTAATCGTGAAAAATATTATTCATCAAGCACATAAATGTGGCAGGAGCGTCTGTTAAACCAAAAAGTAGAACCGTAAACTCATAGTGACCATATGGTGTTCGAAAAGCCGTGTTAGGAATATCCT
>CM035406.1:230299473-230304473 GCA_020310875.1 Ceratopteris richardii | reverse complement strand
AGGCATCGACTTATGCCCCCAAGTCGATGCTAGGCATCGACTTATGCCCCCAAGTCGATGCCATGCAATGCATCAAATTGGTTAGGATGAAATATTCTGATAAGAGAATCTACCCAATCACGAAACAGGATGAAATATTCTGATAAGGCTTTGTAGGATGATGTGGTTGGATAGTCTGCTTGGACCTCTGTCCAAAAAAAGCAACCCAGCCTCTTCATCATCACCTCCTGAATCTTCATGTACACTTTATGACTACAGACACATAAATATAAAAGAGACTAGGTTAGACAAGAAGCATGGGAGGAGGGAAAAAGGATCTGAGAATAACATACATACTTATTGAGCTCAGTCACCATCTCCTCGAGGCTTAACTCCTTCGAAATTACCCTTGACAAAGTTGATATGATCAATGTATCATCCTTGATTCCTTGAAGGGCCCTCCATGGGGTCAGCTTCATGTCCTCAGGAGCCTCTTCAATTGAAAGGTCAACTTTCCTTCCCTTTCCCCTCAGATCAACTTGTGGGTCTGGCCTCGACTTTCGTTGCTTCTGGCCCTTGACCTCCTTGTGCTCCCACATTGTGAAAATTCTATCTTGAAGATCCCAGATCTCACCTAATCTGAATGCCAGTTGAAACCATGGATCATATTTCCTCAAAGCATCTGACTTTCTATTCTCATCCAATGCAATTCCAACCTCAATAAGGCATTGCTTTCGTAGATTGGGATGTATTCTCCCAGCTTCCTTCACAACACAATCTTCGTATTCATGGTGGAAGAACCGAATTCTCTCTATGGAGGACATTTTCTGCCTGTAGTCATTGTCGTTGTTGTGATCCCAAGCAAGAAGCTTGGCTTCCTCAGTTGTAAGACCAGCATATATCTTACACTCTGCATACCTAAAGAAAAATGTAGTAGGGTGCTCCTTCACTAACTGTCTACGAGCCTCTGCAGAGTGTGAACCTCCAATCACATAATAAGTGTAATCCTCAAACAAACCCTCATTGAAATCCTCCACACAGCTGCACTCATTTGGATCCACCATGACAAGGAATGTCACAACAGTAGCATGAGGATTTATTTTCATTTTCTTCTTTAGATTCTGGACATGCAAATTATGTGGCTCCCTGATCTCAAGGGGCCTCCTCCCTGTGACTGGATCCACTGGTGGCCTGTGGATAATATTAATAGGCAGGTGGAACAACTGCCCCTTCTTCACAACTTTTCTTCTAGCTATGTCCTCCCTCATCTTATTCTACTCAGTGCCAAGCACACCAGATGCAAGCTCTCCACCAGGTGCAACAATTATGACCTCAGAGCTAGAGCTTGAGTCAGAAAAGTCCTCTTCTGAAATTATCTTCTTTTTCTTTTGGGGCTTTTTCTGCACACTCTGCTTACCCCTTGCCTTTACAGGGGTCGTCTTCTTGTGCTGTGTTGGCATGATATTGCCCTGGATCCATGGCATCAGGTCCTTGATGAAATTCACTGAGTCTCTGCATATCTGAGCTAGCTCTTCTGGAACACAGCACTCTGGGCACAAGAAATCCATCTTGCATATGACATTTCTTAATCCTTTCGATGTCTCCACCAAGAAAAGCAGGTTGTCAGAATCTTCATCTTCATAATCCAATTTGTAAACAAGTCCATACTGAAAACCTTGTGTTGTCGTGATCTTTCCTCTGCCATAGGCCCCTGCGAACACAAGGAGGACTGCATTCTTCTCTTCAACGTACTGAAGGCACCATTCGAGATTTGTCATGTCCCGAAGTGGACGATCTGTCCTCATGACCTCGGTCTCCCTAGACATTTCCTTCATATTTGGATCCTCCACAGGAATTTTTATGCTACTCTGTCCACCTGAGGATATTCCTAGTGGGTTGCTGGCCTTCTCAGAGGATAATGGTGCAATAATTTTCTTTGGCTTTGCTTGGTGACCACTGCCTTTGTCACGTTGCTGGTCAGCAGAGCCCATGGTGACTCTGAGCTTCTTGATGGGCCTTTCATCCTTGTACTCCACATCCCTGAAGGCACTTGGAAATATCAGATCAAACGTAAATGTGGTTTCAAAGGCCCAAGTCCATGCAAGGCATCGATTTTGAGCTTCAGGTCGATGCCAGGCATCGATGTTTAAGTGCATGTCGATGCCAGGCATCGACTTTGTGTGCAAGTCGATGCCAGGCATCGACTTGAGGGTGAAATTCGATGCCAGGCATCGAGTTGGGGGTGCAAGAGTCGATGCTTGGCATCCACTTTTGGGCCCAAGTCGATGCCTGGCATCGACTTTTGGGCCAAGTCGATGCCTGGCATCGACTTTTACCCTCAAGTCGATGCTTGGCATCGACTTGCACACAAAGTCGATGCCTGGCATCGACTTGGGCACAAAAGCCGATGCCAAGCATCGACTTGGGCCCAAAAGCCGATGCCAAGCATCGACTTTGCACCCAAAAGTCAATGCCTGGCATCGACTTTTCAGTGCATGTTGATGCCGGCAAGTCGATGCTTGGCATCGTTTTTTGGGCCCAAGTCGATGCCTGGCATCGACTTGCACCTGCAAGTTGATGCCAGGCATCGACTTGGGGCTGCAAGTCGATGCCAGGCATCGACTTGGGGCTGCAAGTCGATGCCAGGCATCGACTTGCACCGACAAGTCGATGGCTGGCATCGACTTGCTCCTGCAAGTCGATGCCTGGCATCGACTTGCAATCCTAAGTCGATGCCTGGCATCGACTTACACCTTAAAGTCGATGCCAGGCATCGACCTGTACATGCTTTGGATCCATATTTCTAGAGGTAAGCAAAATAAATACCTAGAAATCAGATATTTACACAGACATACAAAGGGAATCTTTTTGGAATCTTTATTTATGTTATGATTTTTTCTACCTCTTGGTACTTTTGCCAACATTCTTCTTCTCCATCAGACTTGGCTTGCTGGTATGCTGACCTCTGTGCTCCATGGCTGTCTGTGCTCTGCTGCTCTCTCTTGCTGGTGGATTTTGAAAATGCGAATGATCTCCTGCTCTGGTATTTATAGGCAGTTGGGTAACTTGAACCAGAAACTAACTGGACCTAACTGAATGAGTCCACTTGCTAACTAAATCTGTCAGCTTATCTAACCAGGGAATAGCACCCACACAAATAGGCTGTTTCAGAGCCACTTTAATGAAATATTCATAGACCCTTGCAACTATTTATATACATTTGCATAGAAATTACATTTCAATGGCAAGAGTATGGTATGTCCATGAGGATGTCTAAACTCATGTAGAGATTTGTTTCTAAGAATCTCTTTCTTGGGAGAAAATCAAGTCAAAGTTGTGTTAAATGTGGGAGACTAATGACATCTTTATAGTATTACCCTCCTCACTTTAGTTCATATTCACATTTATCTTGTAACTCACTATTGAAATGGAAATGAGATTAATGACATCTTTATAGTGTTATCCTCCACACTTTAGTTCATATTCACATTTATCTTGTAACACATTGTTGAAATGGAAAATCAATGTATGAATATACTTTCTGTCTGCCTCTTTTACACATAATTCTTTTTCAATATACTTTCATCTACCTCTTTGATATCTAGCCAAGACCACAATAAAACCTAATCCTTGAAATCTTAACCAAATGTAAAATTTCTTCTTGTATAGTGTTCAATGGCATAGCATATTCCAGTTGGAACTCAACTTGGATATATTCCAGTTGTAAAATTTCTTCTTGTAAAATTTCTCCAAACAATTTTATTATATATTCTTGTTGGAACTCAACTTGGATATATTTTGATTCATTCACAATGCTTAGACTGAATGACTCATATGTAGTTAGAAATCAACTGTGTTTCTCATTTGAATCAAAAGTGAATCAAATCTTTGGTTCCCTTATTAGTGTATATTTGAGTAATTAAGTGATTTGATGTAATTTGATGTTTTATGTTATTTAATGTACTTTAATAAGCTTTTGATTTCATATCTTCTTGATGTGACATTTGATGTGATATCTTCACTTGATCTCGGATTTCTACTTATTTAAAAAGGTCATTCATCTTCAGTCTTCTGTGAACTCAGTGAAGATGAGCTCAATCTTTTCAGTGGATGCTTGGGCATCAGCTTCCTCTGCTCATATTGATTCATTGTTCTCAGTTGAACCTTTCCAGAGAAGTGATGATCCCTATGATTTAGAACGTGCTGATGATTCCATGTTTTCTGTTGAGTCATTTAAGTTATCCAATTCACAGTGCAATGCTGCTCAACCAAATGCACCTCTTGATCTCCCATCTGATCCAACCATTGATCTCCCTTCTGACTCAAGTGCATGTGGAGCAACGAAAAAGCAAAGCAAGCTCAATCTACGATTTAAAAGAAGGTCTCATGAAGTAAGTCGAAAAAGATTTAAATTTCTTACTTCAGATAGACAGATTGCATTGGATATTGTGAAGCATTGTTGTGGTTTGAAATGCTTGTATAATTTAGGGATGAAGAAACTAAAGCACATAAGAGAAAAATTCCTCCATTTAGATAGTGAAAGGCAAGATATATACCTTGTTTCTTGCATGCAAATGATTGAGGATAACATGTCAGTAACGCGTGTTGGTTTTGAATATTTCTTTACTCAAGGGATGCCATGCTGTAGGGCTGCATTTAAAATTGCAATGGGTGTAGGAAATTTTAGAATACATAGGGTTCAACAAGGGTTTTTGAATGGGGATCTCATTTTGGATACGTTCCATGTTGGGACCAAAGGATCTGTTGGACGTCATGCAATGAATTGGATGATGAACTATTTTAGCTTGCATTGTGAAGTTATGCCTACAACTGGAAGGTTGCACTTGTCAGATAACTTTACTCGTCGAGAGGTATTTCAAATATATAGAGAAGACATGGAAAATAGAAATGAGAAGTATGTGTTGTATCGTCACTTTACTCGATTATGGAAGGAAGAGTTTAACAATGTTTCTATTCCTCGTAAAGTTAGAATGGGTGAATGTTCAGTTTGCGCCACTTTG
>CM035406.1:230291973-230294473 GCA_020310875.1 Ceratopteris richardii | reverse complement strand
AGTCATTTTGATAGATGCATGCCATGCACTATTGTATGCAAACTCAACCAAGGGTAAATACTCACTCCAATTATCATACTTTTCATTCACATAGATACGCAACATATCCTCAACTACCCTGTTAACCCTCTCGGTTTCCCCATCAGTTTGTGGATGGAAAGCTGTACTCATACGAAGTTGAGTTCCAATGGATTCAAATGTCGCTTTCCAAAAGTTTGACGTAAATCTAGAATCTCTATCAGAAATTATGCTTTTAGGCATTCCATGCAATCGAAATATTTATGTTACAAAGATTCTTGCAACATTCAAAGTAGTATCAATCTTTTTCATAGGAAAGAAGTGTGCCATCTTGGTAAGCTGATCGACTACAACAAATATGGTATCATGCTTACTTCTGGTCATAGGTAGCTTAGTGATAAAGTCCATAGAAATAGACTCCCACTTCTGATTTAGAACATCCAAAGGTTGAAGCATTCCTGGCATCCTCTTAAACTCAGATTTCACCTATTGGCACTTCAAACATTCATTTACATATTTTCTAATATCCCGCTTCATACACGACCAAAAGTAAGAATACTTTGTTTTAACATATGTCCTTGAATAACCTGAATGTGCAGAAAAAGGTGCATCATGACAATCATGCAGTATTTTAACTTTTAGTGGAGATTTAGAAGATAAGCATAGCCGATTGTTACAATACGGTGTTCCATTCTCCAAATGAAATTTTTCCTCATACGTCGATCCCCTGTTCGCATTCAAAGCATTCAAAATAGGTGCGTAAAGAGGATCCTTGATTGAGAAAATCAGAATTTATCTCTTCTTGAATTTGATTGAGAAAATCAGAATTTATTACAGAAATAAGATTACACAAAGGTCTCCAACTCAATGCATCAGTAACCTTATTTTCCTTACCAGCAAGATACTTAATGTCAAAATCATACTCGCTTAATAATTCAATCAAGCGCTTCTGCTTGTTGTTAAGCAATGGTTGAGTGAAGATATATTTTGGACTTTGATGATCTATTTTCAATTCAAACTTAACCCGTAACAATAGATGTCTCCAATGCTTAAGTGCATGCACAACAGCAAGCATTTCTAAATCATGAGTAGGATAGTTAAGTTCATGCTTTCTTAGTTTTCTGGACTCATATGCGACCACCCTGCCATCCTGTGAAATAACACATCCTATCTAACTACCACTTGCATCACATGCAACCACAAAAGGCTTTCCCATTTCTGGTATTTTCAAAACACAATTCTCAACGACTTTTTGTTTCAATGTTTCAAATGATTTTTGATAGGCATCACTCCACGCAAATCCTACATTCTTTTTAGTTAATTCGGTGAGGGGAGTAGCTATCCTAGACAAATCCTTAATATGTGCTCTTTCATATTGTGCCAACCCAAGAAAACTTCTAACATCCCTTACAGTCTTAGGAATCGGCCAATCAACTATTGTTTTTACTTTATCTTCATCTATAAGGATTCCTGCTTTTGATATTATTCTTCCTAGATACACAAGTTTATCCTTAGCAAAGAAACACTTACTCTTTTTCCCATACAATTTGTGTTCTCTAAGAGTTTGCAAAGTCTTCTTGAGATGTACCGCATGCTCCGAATCATCTTTAGAGTAGACAAATATATCATCAAGGAAGACTAAGATGAATTCATCTAGGTAATCGTGAAAAATATTATTCATCAAGCCTATAAATGTGGCAGGAGTGTTTGTTAAACCAAAAATTAGAATCGTAAACTCATAGTGACCATATCGTGTTCGAAAAGCCGTCTTAGGAATATCCTCTGTTTTGATCCTAATTTGGTGATATCCAGATTTTAAGTCAATCTTTGTGAATACGGTCGCTCCACTTAATTGACCTAATAAGTCATCTATGTGAGGGAGTGGATACTTATTCTTAATTGTTCTTTTATTTAACCCCCTATAGTCAATGCATAATCTGTAAGAGCCGTATTTCTTCTTCTGAAATAAAACAGGCGCTTTAGTTCATCAATGTTAAATCTATAGGGTGCTCTAGAATATGTTTCTCTCCCTGGATATAGGTCAATGGCGTGGTCAATCTGCCTAGGTGGGGTATACCAGGCAAGTCTTTTGGAAATACATCGGCATATTCTTTCAAGAGATTTCCTACGTAATCTGGAATATCTTCGTCATTACCTTTCTGATGCAGATTGTTCACATACACTACAAATGTTTTGGAGCCATCACGTATACCTCTAACTATCTACATAGCAGAAATAAGAGTAGGCTTAGGATTAAAGACATCACCTGAAATATGAATAGATTCATCATTTAGCTTCACAGTGATCGTTCTTTCTTCATAATTAATTGTCGCAAAATTTTTAACTAACCAATCCATGCCTATGATTACATCACTCTGTTTCATCTCAATTACATGGAAGCTTCCAGAAAAGCGTCTATTAGAAAGAGTAAATTCAAGGTTTTCAACATATCCTTTCGTGTAGTGTAATCGTCCATTGGCCA